>CAJNIZ010003408.1:1606-23695 GCA_905231905.1 Symbiodinium pilosum | reverse complement strand
CTAAATGCATATTGGGGTCTAGCCACAGAACGGTAGCTAAAACTCCTCGTATCTCGCCAAAGTGCTCTTGTCATAATCCACCGCAAATCCCAATTACGTGTACCCAAAACGCGAAACCCATCATTATACATTGTATGCCATAGTACATATTAGGGTCTGTAGATGTTACTCCATGCATGTGGGGTTTTTGAGGCGCTTCCAGGCCGTCTAAGGGGCCTCACTAGGCCACCCACCATGGCGGGGGGGGTGGGGGGGGGTTGGCCAGGCTGAGGCGTGTGTGGAAAAGGGAGTAGAGGGGGTTTTTAAAGAACGCCCTGAGGCTGGATGCCTCGGCGAATTGGGTACACCCCGGCCCCCTAAACATGGATATGTCACAATATACTGCATGTGCCACGGGTGGAGGGTGGGGGTTTTGATATTAGGGGGAGGGAATCAATGAACGCGCTTGCCAGCAAACAGCTAGAAGAGAACAAAAGGCAAAGGAGACGTGGCTTATGGGGATTAGCATAAAGGAGGTAAAGTTGTTATCGTTGGTTCTGGCAAGTGTATCGAGGCTTCCTTAGGAACTTTGGTGAGGGTTTATATGTGTTGTCCTTTTTTAGGAGGAGAAAAAAGGACTTCCTGATTGCAACAATTTCTATAGGTCTCACTCTTGTTTCCTTAAACCCCAAACCCGAAGCCCTTTATGAACCCTAAGCCCTAAACCCTAAACCCTAATCCCTAAACCTTAATCCCTAAACCCTAAATCCTTAAACCCTAAACCCTAAACCCGAGATCCTGAACCCTAAACTTAAGGCATAGGCCGTCCTACGATGGTGGGCGGCGCCTATGCCCCCTGAAACCCTTGGGCAGACCGACCTAGCTGGACCTGCCTCAGCACAGCCACGAGGTCCGTAGCACCCACGGTAGGCCCCGTACCGGAACCGTTCTCCTTGCAACCAGTACTGGTTGCTTATATAAAGTAAACACTAAACCCCACCCTCTTGTTCCAGAACGGGTGCTGGCTGGTTTTTGCAAGCCTCCTGGGGGGGTCCTGGTGGGTCCAAGCCTCCTCCGCGAGCGAATTTCGGGACCAGAGGGCTTGAGAGCCTGGAGAACGGGGCTGCCTCTTCAGAGCCTCCTCTCCAAAGCTTCCAGAACCTTCCCAAGCCCTTGCAGGGCCTCCCAGGACCTCTTCCAAGCCTCAGCTCTGTTGGGATCCTAGAGACCTTTTCGAGGTCCAGGAGCCTTCAGGGCCTTCATGATGATCAACTCCAAGTTGCTGTGACCAACTTAACTTGAATGTTTCTTCGATTTGTTTAAGCGTTTCTCGCACAGCCTAACATCCAAAGGAAGAGGTGTTGTTGGCCAAGGTGGACCTAACTGAGTTTAGGTCCTAAACCCTGAAAGGATGCCTTGCCCGCCTTAGACGGCCTGGGGTGGGTGAATGTGTTAGATGACCTTCTACACTCAGGCCATGGCGGCACCTCGCATGCAGCCATGTACATAAGGGATCATTGACATCTAATCATCACCTCTCGTACGGTACTTCACAGCAAACCCTAAATCCTAAACCCAAAACCTAAACCCCAAATCCTAAACCCTAAACCGAGCGAATTCCCGACTCACGGCTGTAGGTTGAGGGTGCAGAAGCTGCTGCAGAGTACGCAGAAAAATACCCTTTAGGGGAAGGCCTGCTTTAGGGTTTAGGGGTTTAGGGTTTTGGGGGGGTACCATGTTTGGGCGTCCCCATAACATGGATTACAGTATCTTGGGGTGTGTGGTTTAGGGTTTTGATTTTTCGGTTCAGGGTTTAGAGTTCAGGCTCTAGGGTTTAAGGCTATAATAGTCTATCTCCTAGAGGGGGGGTTATACAGGGTTTAGGGTTTAGATTTAGGGTCTAAGGTTTAGGGTTTGGGGATTAAGGTTTAGGTTTTCGGTTTCGGGGTTTAGGGTTCATCAAGCCTTAGGGTTCAAGACCCGAAGATTCATGAAAAGAGCTTGGTTGCCCCAACCCCCGAAATCAGGACACGACGATTATCATATGACTGCTCAACATCCTTATCACAGGGGTTGGGGTTGTTGATGTCCTATGACTTACGGGGTCCGTCTCAAGAAGTCCGAGTTTGCCTCAGCACGTGGGCTCATTCTTCGGAGGTGCCCAAAATGGATCGCTTTGGGATCAAGGTTTTCGAGGCCTCCAAGAAAAGCATAAGGAAATGGCACGGCCCCCTCTAGAGATTGTATGAGGATTTTTTTTGACAAACTCCCATCTCTTCTCCACATGGAAGATTTGCTCCTTCCCAGACCCTTGGGAGCATCCAAAAACCTATATACATCCCTAGGTACACTCATAGTAAACCCTGTTTAACACCTCTAGAATTCCCCACGCTGCTGTAAGGTTAAACCCTAAACCCTAGATCCTAAACTTTTTTGGGATCTAGCTTAGACCTTAGACCCTGAACCCTTCGGGATTCCCTTGTACTCCGATGATAGATATCTAGGGGCTAACCCTTAGTAGGGGTCCAAAGTACCCTATAAACCCCAAACTCTTATATGCTTCCTATACAACCCTAATATAGAAGTTTCCAGTTTCTTTTCCATTAACCCTTAGTATGGGTCCTAAGTGCCACGTAGTAAATAGAAAAGGGCATGGCCCAGTCATCAAGCAATGTTGTCGCGGTAATTTGCCAGGGTCCGAGCCAGAATCCTAGACAAGAATACGCAGCAGACCAAGGGGAAAGTGCATTGCAGGGTTCAGGTGAAGGCCAGAAACCTGGAACATCAATGTCCGCCTCCCCACGATTGGACTTTTGGGGTTCGGGCCCTAAACGCTAAGCCCAGTTTCCTGGTTCTGGCTTTTGGGGGAGCTTGGGTGGATGGGGCGGGCAAGGCAAGGCCATGTTGAGTAGAAGGGATATTATCGTCCTCAAACGAGTCCCCAACATAGAGTAAGATGGGTAGTCCTCGTTTGGTTACAGTCCTTCGTAAGAAGGCCCTGAACCAAAATGCTAAACCGAAACATATAATTTCACTCAGCCGAACCACCTTCAGCCTCGAGCTGTTCGGATGACAGTTCAGCAACTGAGCCTATGATCCCCACATACCCAATCCCGAAGGAGGACATTTCGGGTTAAGCTCCGGAGGTCCTGCACAGGAGGAGGAGGAGCAGCAGCAGCCGGAAGTGGAGGCACCAGAAGAAGAGGGGATGGAGGAAGAGGCGGGCCGCGCCTTACTGATTGCAGCCTTAGGCCCTAAACCCTCTTTCCTAGCGCTGCATTGCATCTCTATCACCTATTTGCTGAACCCCAAGCCCTTGGCCCTTTTGAAGCTAAAGAGGCAGCCTGCCTGCCTTTTGGGGGACCCAACCCTCTCTGAAAGAAGCAAGGAGCCAGAAAGGTGGTTTCGGGTTTCTAACAGGGTTTGGGGCAAGGTTTACATGATGTTCCATGTTCGTTGAGAGGACGGTACCTTGAAGGGCGATGCAGCCTCAGTAGTTCACCTGAAATACGGCGCCTAAGGGTACCAAGTCTCAGGAATTCCAGTACGCCGGGGGCCCTAAATTCAGAGGTCAAAGCCCCATAATGTAGGCATCGAAATCTTTACGGATATCATATTGAGATATTTGAGGTAGCCCATGCGACTATACTTGAACAAGGAACCCAGGATGACGATATTGGAAATTATTCAGGCTCCGACACTACGTCCCAGACCCCTGCGCCCTACTTGAATTATCTTATGACTTAGTAGCTCTACCTGCTATCCGCAATATGTCCTTTTACAACCCCCATGATCCCTGTTAGCAGGTAGATTTACTAAGTCAAGGGAGCATCCCTTAACCCTACACCCTTACAAATTCAAACCTAAGCCCTAAACCCTAAACTCGAA
Source organism: Symbiodinium pilosum (assembly GCA_905231905.1). NCBI lineage: Eukaryota > Dinophyceae > Suessiales > Symbiodiniaceae > Symbiodinium > Symbiodinium pilosum. The sequence continues at coordinate 19,828 of CAJNIZ010003408.1, read as the reverse complement.
GCCCTTTGCACTAAACCCTAAGCCGTAAATCATCAGCAATTATGACCCCCCACCACCCAGGTGTGGTTTTTAATGACGTGTGGTGTTTTTGTTTGCTTCTCTTGGGGAGATTGGCGGTAAAGCCTAACTGCTCACTTGATGCCAGGGCTGCAATCTGACGTTAAGATGGCTTGTGTTTTTGAGGATTGCTGCCTTGTAGTGGATATGGCAGTCGATTATGTGAAGGGTACTGAGAGAATGTACGCGGATTCGCATTCATCGTCCCTAACCTGCAATGTATTGCTTTTCAACTACGGTAGCAGACACAAGGGAAATACGCAGTGGAGAAAGCACTAGGTTCGCAAAGTAGTGGCTGTCTCAGACGGCACAAGTGCATACTGGTGTTGCCCACAGGCAGGACATGGTTCGTCTCCTAGAAGCTTGTAGTTGGTGCAATGAGACTTGCCACCTGAAGCCTTAAAACTTGCAGCTCCGTCGCCTACCCGGCTTTTGCCAGGGACAATTCTGGGTTGTTTAAAAGCGTATTTTGTTTTATTAAATGTTGTTTTGTTTTTAATAAAATCTCTGTCCGCCTTTAAATCATGGCTAGAGGAGATTTTATGACACATCGTTTTGTTTTGAAAAAGCCCGTGCGTTTTCCGCGCAGGCTAGATTTCTGAGTCAAACTGCAAATTGTACATTCTGGGACAGTTTATGCTCTGCTCTAAAGAATGGAAAGGCCGGTAGGGTGAAAGTCTTTGTCTGTGTCCCTGCAAGATTTCTGTTCGGTGTCCTGATGTCCAAGACTTGCCCCCGGCAGGAGCATCGTAGTCTTGTTATCCCCAGCCATCTTTAAACCTGCGCAACTAAGCGGTGTAGCCCAAACTGCCTTAAAAACCTTCATGCGATTTCTAAGTTGCTTCAGAAGGTAGACCAACATAAACCAACCTTCGTTTGGTTCATGCAAGGACCACTTGCGTGTCGGCGTTTTCCGGCCAAGATTCATGACGGGTTCTGTCAAATTACTGGAGAGTAGCCAATGTCATTAGGAAGACGTGTTGCTCACAAGATATGTGTGTCAGCCTTGGAATTGGCAAAAACACTAGTTTCCAAAGAGGCTCTAAAGAGCTTTCAGCGGGGGGTGGGGTTCTTAATTCGCTGGCAAGTAAACCCTAAAGCCCCTAATTGTGTCTGGAAGGACGACTTGACCGAGGGCCGCTATGCGCAGCTGGACACGGAGCGGGACCTCGCTGTGGCCCGAATGGTTTAGGGTTGGGGTTTTGGCTTTAGGGCTCTCGGTCTAAAATTTTGGGTTATAGTATAGGGTTAGGGCTTAGGGTTTTGGGGCTGGCGTAGTTTCAGGTGAAGGGTTCAAAGCTCATGGTTTGGGGTTGCGGTTCTGATTCAGGGTTTAGGGTTGAGGCCCCGTTCCCTAAACATATTTGTACAAATACCGTAGAAATGCGACCCAGTCCATGGCCACCTCCTACGCCAGACACGCAGAGCAAGAGAGAAAGAGGGAGAGAGAGACGCTATGGCCTTGAGGAGGACGAACAATTGACGGACAAAGTCCTGCACCAACCCAAGTAAGCTAGGTTCCAGGCAGCCCTGTTGGGGCCCTAGGTGGTGCAGGGCTCCATGTACCAAGTGTATGGACATTCCTCAATACAATCTCTAAACCCATCCTTGGGATATAGTTTGGACCTTAGACCCTTAACCCTTTGGGATTCCCTTATACTTCTATTCCTGATTATAGGTACCTAAGGGTTAACCCTTGGTAGGGGGTCTAAGTACCCTGAACCCTGAACTCCTATGTAATCCCTACATACTAGTTTCCATGTTCTTTTCCATTAATCCGTAACAAGCCAAATAAGGGCCACCCAGATCCCCCTACAATCCCTACATATCTGAAGGATCTCGTGGGGCTTCCTGCTTGGAGAAGCCCCTAACCTCAGCTGTTTCTGGTTGTATGTGGGTCACTGTAGTCTCCTTAGGAATTAGTTTTCACTATTAGTATAGCCTTGGGGAATTTTTAGACACACGGTTGTTTTATTATAGGTCTAAGGAGACTACAGGTCAAGTTAACTGTAAGCCTATAAGCCCCTCGTCCATATAATTTCCGCTTCTCGTTTCCATTGGCTTGTCCATTAACCCGAACAAAATTGGGAGCAACTTGATCTCCACTCAGATGATGAGCCGCTTTGACGAAGCCCCTCCAGATGAGCCGCCGCAGCGCCGCTCTCACTGCAAAAAGTTTGGGAGGAATGTGGAAGTCCCATAGAGTTATATGAGCTATATAGGGCTTATAGGGTTTAGGGTCGAAGCCCAAAACTCTATTGCGGATGCAAGACATCAAATTACTGTATGACCTTCTATACCCCATACCTCAGGAATTACAGTATTTTGGGGGTCGAAAGTGGTGCAAGATTTCTTCTGTCCACCCTAAGGGGCCATGTACTCAACAATTGGGTACCAGGCCTTCTGGTGCCAGTTACTAGTGGTCCTAGTATACAGACATGTGGGTGAAGTGCGTGAGTATTATTTACGCGTACCCTGGGAGAATGAGCAATGTCAATGGGTTCCTTCCTAGGGGTTATTATATGAGCTATAGTCTGAAGTCCTTAAACCCTAAACCCTAAACTCCTTAAAGGGGGTTTTGGGCTTAGGGCGGCTCGAGGTGTGGAAGCCTAAAAAGATTAATGAAGTTAATCCAAACTTAATCCCCTTTCAGGATTCGCGTGCCATTCTGCATTTGAGCTATAGTCTAAACTCCTTAAAGTGGGGCTATCTAGGGGATTATATAGGTGACTATAAGGCTTATTAAGGGGGATACTAGGAGTCTAGACCTTAAACCCTAAACCCTAATCCCTAAACCCTAAACCCTATATTATAGGGGTTATTCAGGGGGATACCAGGAGTTCAGACTATAGCTCATTTGGTACAAAGGCAGCTTCAGCCGAAATGTTTGGCGAAGAAGAAACCCAGGCAGAAGCGGCAGCAGCAGCTCCAGCAGCAAGTCTTTGTGCACATTTAGGGTTTATAGGATATATAGGGGTTATATAGGGGTAATATTGGGATAATGGAAAAGAACATGGAAGCTACCTTTTTATTCAGGGTTTAGGGTCTATTCAGGTGAACCACTAAACCCTCCGGTGCCATGCAGGTGGGAAGGGCTTCAAGAACAGTCCGAACCCCTAAAACCCTAAGCGCTATCATAAAGCCGAAGCCCTAGACTGTGCGAAGAAGCGTTGGGCCTCAACTCCCCAATCTGCTCCCTGGGATTAAGGGCTTAGGGTTTAGGGTCCAGGGTGCAGGGTTTAGGATTCAGGGTGTAGGGTCCACGGTTTAGGGTTTCAGAAAGGGACGCTGTGGACACATGTCTGCTTGATAGTTTCAAATCGTATCCTGTTGAATACTATATGAGGTCACCCGATCTCTAGACCAGCAGACGTCCACAGCTTCCCGCTCACTAGGGTTTAGGTTTTAAGCCTAAACCCTCAACCCTAAGGGTTTGCGGTTCAGGGCTTAGGGTCGGCTTAGAGTTTAGTAATCAGGGTTTGTGGCTTCAGGGGCCATGCTTTTGAGCCGGAGTTTTGGGATTTAGCGTTTTTTTCGGATGAGGGCTTACAAGGCAACAGCTTTAGAAAAACCCGAAATGGTCAATTCGTTGAACCTAAACACCTACACCCTCAACCAAACACATACATATTTCTGCATGTAATATATTTGTTTCTATATACATATACATATACACCCTAAGTCCTATAAAACCTAAACCCTACGTACACGCACCAACTCAAGAGCCCCTGCTTCCCAGGGGCACCGAGTTACGGCTCGAATTCAGGTGCCAGTCGGAAGCTGGGTCTCAATTTCGGGCGTAGGGTCACCCTAAACTACCCTTATAACACTAAACCTTAAATAACCCTGAACATTAAACCCTAAACCAGGTGGAATGATGGACCTGAATTTGGGGGGATTTAAGGGTTTAGGGTTTGGGCAGTATTAGGGGCTTTTGATCTAGGGCTTAGAATTTCGGATTTGGGATTTAAGATGTGGGTTCGCATACTATGCTCTTAGGAGTTAGGGTGTAGGGTTTCAAGCTTGGGATTTAGGGTTGAGGTTATGGTTACTTTAGGATTTAGGTAGCGGTTTTCGGGGGAGAATCAACTTTAGAGTGAAGGGGTAGGGTTAGGGAAATAGGCCTATAGGATTAAGGGTGTAAGTTATGGGAAGTTGGAGACTTTTGATTTAGGGTCTGAGCGGGGGTGGGCCGCTTGGTGATGCCTTAGTTCAATCCTCCCTATAGGAATAGCTCCGAAACATTGAATTCATAAGGCCCCAAGTGGTACCCAGTGCTGGGCGGGGGATTGACCCAAGTGATTCACCCTTTATAGTCCCCATCTTCTATCTACTAATTAAAAGGGGTATACTATAATAAGATACCCATATACCCCACATGCTATCTACTAAAGGGGGGCTATGTCCTCAAATACCCTCAACCCTGCACGCTTGGCCTCAGATGTAAGGATCAGGAGCTCTTAGCTTTGGGGACGTTCAGCGTTTAAGGTTTTACCATATGAGCTAACATAAAAAATCTCCTTAAAGGATGTTATACAGGGGATTCTATAGGGGTGTATTTTACGGGGTATTAAGGCGGATATTAGGACTTTAGCTTATAGCTCATATGTGTCCCTGTTGAATCAGGACCCTAAACCATAAACCCTGAACCCTGGAGTCAGGGTGTAGAGTAGACCCTAAGGGTCCAAGGACTCAAATAATAGGGTTTTAGGGCCCAAATACTATAATATCAATGGTATTTGGGCCCTAAAAAAGGTCGTAATTTGAGTCCAAGGACCCGTAGGGAGAGCTTTTGGGGGTCTTTGGGCTGCAGATTTGCGGATGGATGTCCCCGGCTCCGTAGGTATTAGCCACAGCTTGGAAGGAAAAAAAACATTTGAAGAAAACAGTAAGGCTTTCCTTCGAAGAGGTTATGCTTACTGCGTCTCAGTAGGGAATAAGCGACTGTAATACATATGGGGTTCAGAGTTTATAAGGTTTAGGGTTGCGGGACGTACAGTCGACAAAAAAGCATCCTCCAGGACACAAAGAACCTCATACCTTGCGATAGCTTCATGCAGGATTTTTAACCCAGAGGGTCCATGTACCCAATAATAAGTTCTAGTATAGGTTTTGGGTAAGTATATGATTGTTGGGTACTTGGACCCTTAGGGTAATATCAACAGTAGTGCTTGTGCTTGAAGGTCTGCGGGTTGGAGGGTATAATCGATCAGGCTTCATGGATTAGGGGTTTCCCAAAGTTGAGGGTACCTTTTTAGGGGGTCCCGATAATAAGGGTTATAGTATGTTGGGGTCTATATTGGGGTCCCCCTATTAAGGAAAGTTAGAATTTCACGATTTAATTTCCATTCCGGGTCTCGCGTGTGTTTGGGGGCTGCTTTGGGTGGTTTTCCGCCTATTCCACCGAAAGTCGCCCCTTGATTAGATTTTTTTGCAAAGAAGAACCCATATGAGCTATAGTCTAAACTCCTAGTATCCCCCTTAATATCCCCTATAGTAGTCCCCTATATCATCCCCTATATATCCCCCTTAAAGGAGTTTAGACTACAGCTCATATGTGTTGCCCTCAACCCTACGCCGCATCTGGGATTCCCGAGTTGAGGTTATGATTTAGGGTTTAGTGGGGGTTTAGAGTTATGGGCTGAGCATGGCCTAAACCCTAAACCCTTAACCTCAAGAAGGCTTACCCAAAAGCTCGAAAAGACAATAGCTTAGGTGTCCAGTGGGTAGTTGTTGACCTTCTTTTGTAGTTTTTCCCGCTTAAACCCTAAATCCTAAACCGTAAACCCTAAACCCCAAAGCCCAAAACGAAGAACAAGCTTGACCTAGGGAAAGCCCTATATGGATAGCAGACCGGAGCCACGTACGAAAGTTAGATTGGGGGGTATCTATGGGCGGATGTATAAGGGGGCCCTTTAAGGCTTCAAGGAATATATACCCTACGCGTCCAAGGACCCAAATAACAGGGTTTTAGGGCCCAAATGCTATACTATTAACGGTATTGGGGCCCTAAAACCTTTTTATTTGGGTCCTTGGACCCTTAGGGATAACTTTGGTCCAGGGCTTATGTGCTCCCCAAAGCCTGAGTAGGATTACTCTGGACTCTCAGGCCAGGGGTTGTTTCTTCCTAGGCCCTGACTTCCTAAGCGCGGAAACCCGGAGCCCCAAATTACATCCTAAACCTTAGAAATCACCAAATAAAAAAAGTATATTCCCTCCCCCCACCTCCCTTTAGCACCAGTAGATTGTTTATTCTCCCAAAACCCTAAGCCCTAAGCCCTAAATCCTTACCCTAAGCCCTAAAATCCGAGGCAGGCTCCAAAAGCTCGATCCGAGACCTCTTCATCTGCGCCTGCCGGGCCTAAGAGAGGCTTCGGAGGCTGCATAGGGGTTTAGGGTTTCAGGGTTTAGGGTCTAGGGGTTTAGGGTTTAGGGTTTGAGGCTTAGGGTTTAGGGGTTTTTAAGGGGGTCCAAGTACCCAATAATTAGGTTCTCTTAAGGGGGATATATAGGGTTTAGGCTTTAAGGTTTAGGGTTCAGGGTCCAAGTACCCAATAATTAGGCATTCGGGTTTGGGGTAATATTACTTATAGTACAAGTTTTGGTCAAGTATATGATTATTAGGTACTTGGACCCTTAAGCCCTAGGGTTTAGGGGTTTAAGGTTCTGGGATTTGGGGTTTATAGCGGTTCAGGTTTTGAGCTTTGGAGTCAACTGTTTGGGGTTCAGGCTTCCGTGGGCTAAGGGCCCAGTGTCTGCAATTCGAGTGCTATATGATCCTGTAATATGCATTGAACGTCATATGGCTCTTCGGTGGCAAGGTGTGTAGGATTTGTAGCTTTGGAAGGATTCACTTTGTCGTGTTAGTTCTCTGGGCCACTGGCATATGCTGCTGGCTGAGGTTTGTTGTCCCGCTAGCCCGCACACCACGATGCGCTTACCCCAAGTATCACAAACCCTGTCACTTATTACATAAAAGCCCAACACGCTACGTATAAGACATCACATTTCTAAAAGTATCCTAACCATAAACACCCGTCCACCCATGTCCGGTACGTGACGGGTCCAAGCAGTGAATATCAGCGGGGTAATTAATACAAGGAGGAGTGGATTCATGTGTTTTTGGGCCAGGAAATTCTGTAGCTACGAGAATCACCTCACCCGACCCCAGCCAGGGTTTGGGCTTTGGGGATATAAAGAAAGGCGTCCCCAAATTTCTAAAACCCCTAGGTCTTAAATCGTAAGGCCCTGAGCCTTAAACTCTTTCCCCTCTAAACCTTCAACCTCAAGAGTGATCCTTCCTCTACCCGAAGCCGTCTTTCGGCCCTCACTGAATCTAATAGTTCAACCTCCTCTACGAGCCCAAAATAACCCGGGTACAGTCCCTTCGTAATTCCTTCTCCCATCTTAGTGGATTTTAGTTGAGATATTGCTTGGGAGGGAACTCACCCCTAAACGCTATAGCCCTGAACCCTACCTGGGCCCGCCAAAGTAGTTGAAATAATGGCCCAATAATTAATTTCAAGCACAGTCCACGAGGCAATTAATCTGCATACTTCCAGGGTCTCCACAGCATTGAGCCTCTAAACGGTACACCATCAACCCTGAACATCAGTCACTGTTGAGGAGACAAGGTTGGCCCTGCTGGGGGCTTTTTCAACCCTCAGGCAGCTGCTGAACCAGAGGCGTCTTTTGTTGCCTACTTAGGGTTATAGTCCCCCTTCAAGTAGATAAAATATGGCTTTGGGTATATGATAATAGGACCCCCATATACCCCATATTCTATCTACTTAAGGGGGACTATAAGGGTTAAGGGTCCTAAGTATTTCTATAGTATACAGTCGGGCTTCTCTATTAGGATTCAGTAATATGGTTTGGATTAGTGGTTCCTGTAAAGGTACCTAAACCCTAAACCCACATTTCTAAGCTGTAGTCTCCGGAGGAGCTACTTCCATCCTGTCATGTTTTGATTACCGGATGCCTCTGAGGAATGTTGTGAGGTTCTGTTTTAACTATAGGTCTCAAGGTGGATGACAGTAACCCCAAAAAACATAACTAAACCCCAAGAGAAGCGACGCGGAACGGTCGTCCACATGCCAGCTTCCAGTGGGTAACCGCTAAAAGTGCTGGGTACAAAATATCGCAGTAACCCAAAACAACAGGAATACGAATAGAATTGGCAAGCCCTATATGCTGGATACAGTACCTAGGAACCTCCGAGACTTTAAATCCGGACCCCTAGACCCGTACTTAACTTAATCTGGGGCTTAGGCTTCTGGATTCGGAGGTGCCGGCTGCGAGCTTAAAGCTTTACTCCCCCTGCTTCAAAGTCCTAGAAGCCGGACCCCAAAACCCCTACAGTCCCCCTTAAGTAGATAGAATATGGCTTTTTGTATATTATAATAAGATCCCCATATATCCCATATTCTATCTACTTAAGGGGGGCTATAAACCCTAAACCAACTTGGGCATCCCATTTGTTTCCTGACAGGACGCCGCCGAGCCTTCTTACCAACCTGCTGCCGCCCGACGGGGTTTCGGAGGACCTGTCTGGTGCTTACTTGGAGGGTCTCCTGACTTACTCTGTCTACCTTGTACCTTCTACATGTTGCCTTTTTTTATTTAACTAACCTTACATCCCCCCATATTTTCCCTGTTCAACTCCAAGATCCTAAGGCCCAAAGGGGATATGGGAGAGATAATGGGTGGGAGTTCTAAACAGGAAGTATGTAGAGCAATGTTGTTACAGGGTGTTTGGGTTCAGGGTTTTACTAAATTACTATGGAGGTCCAGGTATTCAATGAGGGCGTGGTGAACTCCGGATCCGACACAACTCCTCAACTCCAAAATGTAAACCTTAACAGCCCCAATCTAAACCCTTAGCCCCGCACCCTAAACCCTTCCCAGAAACTCCGGCAAGCCCATACTCCAAGCTCTGCGGCCTAAGTCCCTTAAACCCTGAACCCCACACCCTGAGCCCTGAGCCCTAGACCCCTTAGCCCGTTTAACCCCATGCCCTGTGGCATGGAACCCCTATAGACCCTGAACCCAAGGTTCAGGATTTTGGGTTTAGGGTCTACCTAAACCCCCCCAAAGTAGGTAAAATCATGGCCCAAAACCCCTAAATATAGCCAAATTACCTACTTTGGGGGTTTAGGGGGGGTTTAGGGTCGTCAAGGAGGCACTGGCCCCTCCGGCGGCTACTTCAATCCTCAGGCGGCGACCGCTGAGGCTGAGGACGAACTTTGGCGGCGGTTCGGGTGTTTGGGCTTCAGAGGGTTGAGGGGGATGCGGTTTAGGGAGCTTTGGGTTCACCGGAACCCTCCAAGTACCCATAAAAGAGATGTATGTATGTCAGTCCTCTGGTACCTGGACCTAGTGGTACTACATTGGCTGCTCTTGTTATCACGGACATGGGCGGGCATTCATCAGATTGCTCGTAGTTTTAGGGGGCACTATGTGAACGCAGGAGTTCCGGAGGCCTAGGTTTTGAACCTCGAGCCGCTTAGCCCTGTCCAGGATTAAGGGTAAAATGCCTCCCCCACAGGGTCCATGTAGCTGCATAGTGCATACTTGGGCCTTAGAGCAGGTATGTGGGAACCACTTTGGGCCCTAAGCATGTACCATATACCTAGGGCACACATGCCGCTCTGCAACCCAACCTCAATCCTGAACCTTGTAGCCTTGAATCACGTCAACCCTAGAGCCCCAACCATAAGTCCCAAGGCCAAGGTCCGAAACTCGGAAAACATTATGCCCTAAACCCCTACTAACCAGTGCAAGCCCCAAAGACCCAACCCTAAATCCAAAACCTTAATGACGCCCTACATGATAAGTTTTTTTGTATTTCTCACTCATGAAATTCATTTTGCATCCTCTTTTCCATTCTTCCATTCCCTCGACCACCACCCCCAAATCTTAAACTTACTCCACACCTTAACCCGTATGATTCACCTAAACTCTAAACCTAAACTCCTATGATTCACTACAACCCCAAACTGTGAACTCTAAACCTTACTCTAAGGGTCCAAGTACCCAATAATCATATACTTACCCAAAACCTATACTATAATTACTATTATCCCAAACCCAAGTACCTAATTATTGGGTACATGGACCCTTTGGGTGAACCGAAGCAGGAGAAGCGGGTCGATCCTGAGGACGGGGTGGCGCGGACGTTCAAAGAGCCTTGCTGCAAGGGCTTAGGGTTTGACCTTTGCAAGGGTATTTACGTTGATGTCTAGCATGATATGAGCTATAGTCTAAACTCCTTAAAGGGGGGTTCTATAGGGGATAATCTAGGGGATTACTTTTGGGGTTATTGAAGGGCATACTCGGAGTTTAGACCATGGCTCATATATCTTCTGATACAAATTCAATGCCCAGCAAAAGGGTGGGGTCAAAGGGCCCAGTAGGGCATCGACCTAAGGGCTTAGGGCTCAGATTAGGATTATAGGCCCCCTTGAGTATGTAGAATATGGCTTTGGGTATAGTATAAAAAGAGCCCCATATACCCCATATTCTATCCACTTAAGGGGAACCGTAGACAGTAATCAGGAGCCTGATACATTGCAAGTGTCCTTGTCTGGCTTAAGGTGTGCCGCCATGCTTACCATCCTATGCAGAAAGTCTTCTTCCCCGCCCTGTGTCCCCAATCAATTGCCATTATTTACCTGGGCACGAAAAGTAGTCGACATAATGACACAAAAGCCGTAAAAAAAAACCAACAGGCAATTGTTCTGCATAGTTTTAGGGCTGAAATGTCGTCACCATATGCCCTCAGTACCCACAGGTGCACAAGTGGGAGATTTTCCAAACACTGGCCCTGAGCCATTCTAGGGACTTCCTGGGCTTCTAAGGAAGGGTCCTTTTAGGGCTTCAGTTCAGGGTTTAGGGTTCCGGGGTCTAGGGTGTTTTTCAAGAAGAGATCACTGAAGCCCTAAGCCTTTGACGCCCATCCCTGCCCCAAAGCCTTACCTCTAAGCTGAAAACGAGCTAATCCCTAATTACCATAGTTATGTTTGATGAACATGTCACTCTCTCGGGAAATAAGTATATAGGTACACAACTACATATATATATATATATGTATAACAGTTTGAGAGAAGGTTTAGGGCTTAGGGTTGAGGCCTGAGTCCTGAATACAGTTGTACTCAACCTTGATTGATCCCTAGTACGCAAACCTTGCCGCACTGCAAGCTGCAAACCGCGACTCTACATCTCAAAGCTCTAATTCCTGACCTCCAACCGCTACGCCTCAGCATATCCTCCTCATAAGTCCTCACATGTTAATCCCGACAGAGTCGGGCTCCCTACTTGTAAAAAAAGCATGGGCGGAAGCCCCACAACTACATTGTAAGGCTCTAAACCCACAGCTGTCATTTTCAAGCCTGCATGTCATCCAACTTAGAACTAGGAGGACTACAACAGGATCCACCTAGGACCCGTAATTGGGGCTATAATAGGGCCCCCTGATGGGGGGCACTTAGGCCACAGCCTAAGTAGAGGGTAGTCGCGGTGTCTATGTTTGTAAATCTTTCTGTTTCGCCTCTGCAAACCCTGAACCACTTAAATGCTAAACCCTAAGCCCCTTGAATCCTTCACCGTAAACCCCAAACCCTAAAACCCTTGAATCCTAAACCCTAAACCCCTGAAATCCCTAACCCTAAACCCGCTTGAATCCTAAACCCTAAACGTCTTGAATCCTAAGCCCTAAACCCCAAATCCCCCATATGCCCTAAATCCGCCAAATCCCCCAAATCCCCTAAACCCCCCCCAGGAACTCCAGGCGCTTTACACACACCTCTATTCACCTCAAGAAATCCAGGAGCAACCTGCCTGGAGTTTTGGGTTTAGGGTTTAGAGTTTAGGGGTCATAGAAGGATTATATAGGGGATGATGAGAAAATGGAAACTATAGGGATGATATGGGGTTTTAATAGGAATTGCAGGGAATATGTTGGGGTGATATAGGGGATAATGGAACAGAGCATGGAAACTACTATTCAGGATCTAGGGTTAGGGGACTACTCTAGAGTTTATGTAGTATTTCTTTCTGCTCTAGGGTTTCATGGGGTTTGAGGGTTTAAGGGGTTCAAGGGGTTTAAGGGGCTTAGGGTCCAGGGTTTAGGGGGTTTAAGCGGTTCAAGGGGCTTAAGGTTTCGAGCTACTCAGCCTCTGGAACAGTTTGGGGGTTTAAGTGTGAGGGTTTAGGGTTTAGAGGCTTGTGTATGAGGGCTCAGACATTGCCAGAGTGTCACTCTACTCTAAACCCTAAAAATCTTAAACCCTAAACCCTAGAGTCTAAAGTCTTAAACCACCGCATCTCGCGACCCAGAGTTCCTGCGCAGCAGGCAAGTTCAAGCATGGATGAGGAAGTAATTTCCTCAGGGGTCAGCGCATGAGAAGCCCTAAAACCTAAACCCCAAACCCTAAAACCTTAAACCCCAAACCCTAAAACCTTAAACCCTAAACCCTACGCCCTAAGACCCTAGTGCCCTAAACCTTGCAATTCTTCGCAGGAAAGAGGGATCTCCGGAGCTTCAGGACTACTCACCCCTGGGACCCTAAATGGTGAGGGTTTCGACACGGTTTAGGGTTTAGGGTTTAGGGCCACACGGTTTAGGGTTTAGGGTTTAGGGTTTTAGGGTTTAGGTTTTGTGTTTTGGGCTTAGGCGTTCAGGTAGTAGCGATTAGGGGTATTTCGGATCCTAAGCTCTAAGCAACAGTATGTAGCACACTCGCCCTTTGAGCTCTTCTAGTTAAGTTTTGAGAAACTCTAACAGTTTTGTTTGAGGTGCAGGTAGACCTCAAACCCTGCGAGCTGAAGCCCTGAAACAAAATGCTGTGCACAACTATGCAAGCACACCGCCCGTAACCCTATGGTGCTGAGCCCAAGAGCCATGGACGGCAAATGTTTACAGCCCATGATGCCCGCGCAGGGGCTTTTGAATCAAAATTATTAGATCAGGTTGTGAGGTAATTGAGTATTCACGCTTTACATTACTACGTGATGACGTGATGCCGCAAAACCAGCAGCAAACCACTTGCCATCAGAATTCGCTCGTTGCTTGTACCCCCAACCTTAGCGTAAAACCCTAAAACCCTAAACCCCTAAAACCCTAAACCCTAAACACAACCCAAAAAAACCTAGAAGCTCTTTCGTAGAGACTGAGGTATTGGAGTGAATGCAGGCGCCGGGCTGGGGAAGTTTAGGCTTGAGGTTTTTGGGGCTTAGGGGTTTAGGGTTTGGGGTTTAGGGTTTATGGCTTGTGGTTTAGGGTTTTCCTGGCTTGGTGTTAGGTTTAGGGTTTGGGGTTCAAATACGGTTTAGGGTTTTTCAGTCCAAAGCTGCGTTCTGCACCTCAGTCAAGGACTACTAAAAGAATCAAGGGGAGTTTGTAAGAGTTGCGTGGTAGAAAACACCCTAAAGTGCCAGGGTTCCAGGGCAGGGCATCGCGCGGCTTCAACCTTCCAAGACCTACGCTAGAGGCTCCTAGGACTTCGTTGCTATTCAAAAGTGGTGTTATTTCCCGACGAAGAGTTGGGGTAGCCTAAAGTGTAATTGCAGTACAGGTTTTGAGCAAGTCTATGATTTTTCTGTACCGGGACCTTTAGAGTTAGGCTTAACCTCCAAGACTTTAAGTTTGTATCCTTAAGATGTTTAACCTCAAGTTCTGGGTCCCAAGTATCCCGAAGTTCAAGGGCTGTATTCCATGGTTTAGGAAGCCGAGTCCGAGAGTGCAAACAAACTCTGTGGTACCAAAAGGATCCTAAGTACCTTGCAGAAACCTTCAGGATTGGGGGATTATAGGGTTCTCAAAGGATCCTAAGTACCTTGTAGAAACCCTTAGAGTTTAGGGTTTAGGGTTCAGGCTATGTAAGTACTTAGGACCCACAACGCCCTGGGTACTGATGTTAGACATGTCTCCCAACACGTGGGGGCTAGAAATATTATGCTATTGCAAGGCATGCCTACTGATGGATAAACCCTCAGGCACAGTCTAGCAGCCTTAAACCCTATATGACTATATGAGGTATGGCTTTATTATGGTTCTTGGTTCGTGTCTCCAGGTGACTGAGTATGTTAGGTGTGCAATTCGGGGAGGCCATACATCAAAATCCTACAGTATATATCCCAAACCCCAAGCTCTAAACTCTATACCCTTAACCCCAAACCCTGAGCCCCTAAACCTTAAACCGCTTAACGCCTAAACCCCTAAACCCGAAACCCATACCCCTAGATTACCCGCATACCTGCCGGTGGAGGGATCCTTCAGTCAACACCAGAAGTCTTGTAGGTTTAGGGTTTCAGAGCTTCGAGCCAGTTAAGGGGTTCAGGGTTTAGGGGTTTGCGGTCTAGGGTTGAGGGGTTTAGGGTTTAGAGGTTTGGGGCTTTAGGTTTCAGGGTGTTCTCCAGGAACCAGGATGCTGCGCCTGCAGCGCCAATGGCGCCCCGCACGGCGCCGGCGAAGGCCCGGGGCGCGGCGGATGTGGGGTCTCTTGCTTCGAGTATTCTTACAGAATGCAGGCAACAATTTCCGTAGGATCTTAGAGTGTTCCCGTCGGGCCCATTGATGTGTCCTCATGCAGTTGGACTTAGCTGAAATGTACATGCAGGTAGAATCGCAGCCTTGTTGGCTCTTTTCAGGGGTTTGCCATGACTTTACCTACCACTGCGGCTGCGGTCCAGGAATTCTCATGCGTGAGCGCATGACAACGCCCTGTTCTGAGAACTCCCGTTCCCGCTTAGTCAGCAACATGTTGGGGCCGGTGAAGGATGGTTAAAGGGGAACCTGCGGGCCTTGTTTATTGCCGATATCATTGTGAGGCCTAATTTAGGCTGTATACCATGCTGAATGAAGCTAGGAATCTTGGACATTGACAGTTCGAACTAGTTATGCTTCGACAGCAGAAACTCTAAACCCTAAGCCTCAGGCGCTTTTGAGCCCCATGCACATTGTGCAGGCGTAAACGCCCGCGGGGCTTCAGAAGCCTAAGCCCTAAATTCTAAACCCTCACCCCGAAATCCTAAATCTAGACCCTAAACCCTTAACCCTACACACTAGAGACTAAACCTTAACACGAAACATTGGAGATTTCTCAGTGCCCATCAATATCGGTTGTCCTGCGTAGGTTGCCACCAGGCCTTTTAGGGTATCAGGTTTAGGATTTAGGTTTCAGCAGTTTTGGTTTAGGGCTTTGGATTCAGGATTTTGCGCTTTAGCTTTAAGGTTTAGTTGTTAGTCGTTTGCTAAGCTTACTTGCTAACTTTCGGTCAGCAGGGAATTAAGGAGTCTGAAAGAAAATGAAAGCTACGGACGGGGTTTTCATATAGGGATTACTGAGAGGATCCATACCTTCAGCCCTTGCTGGCCGCAAGTAAGCAAGCATACGGCCACGAGAACTATTCTTCAGTTGTCTAAAATCCTTCACCGGTAGACCACCAAAAAGGGGGCCAGTATTTGTTAAAGGCAAGGTCAGGGAAACCTAGGCAAAACAACAGCGTAACATCTGCCAGAAATTTCTTGAAGCACTTATCTCAACCTAGACCCTCCTCCTACCCTGTATTCGGGCCTAAGTACCCACTGTTGGGGACCATATATCCCCAATTAAGGGTACAAGGAGGGTCCTGGAAGAACCCTAGGCTGCTGCGTTGCGCGCTAGAACAAGCCCTGCTCAGTGGGGCTGTCCAGTTTGTAAGGGCCCCTATACAGTCCCTCATGTAGATAGAATATGGCTTGGGAATTTATAATAAGATCCCCATATACCCCATAGTCTATCTACTTAAGGGGGAGTATACCCCATGTCTCCCAAATACCCTTCCCTATAGTAGAAGTCGTTTTCTGTGGAGTCCGAAAACTGGGTGGGGAACACTGCAAGTCAAAACCAGATAGTATCTTACAGCGTCTTGTAGTTGCTATAAGATATGCACGTAGTGCCTTGTGATTCTCATACCTAGAGTATAATTAAGAGGTATATCGAAACAATTTTGTAAAGAGGCTCTTGTGATCCCGTTGTCCTTTCCTTTCACCCCCAGGCATTTTAAAGGATGATGCAGAGCAAGCAGCTCCTTTTTGAAGTGGCTTGTAGGGATTATATAGAGGTTTCAGGGACTTCCGGAGCTCAGGGGTGTAGGATGTAGGGCTGAATAATGTTCAATAATGTTCACTGCTCTCCCCTTGGAATGCTTGTAAAAGTATAGCTACAAGTTCCCCCGCCCTACTCTAGATACTCAGTGACTTGCAGAGCTCCTTCTAAACGTTTCCATTTTCCCATTATCCTACTATAACCCCTATATATACCCTATAATCCCTATACTAACCCTATATAATCCCTATAACCCCTATAGTATCCATTTTCTTTTCCATTATCCCCTATGTACCTTCCTTCTATAACCCTAAACCCTGAACCCTAAACCTTGATGTTTCAAACCCCATGCCACTGGAAGACACTGAGAGAGGCGACGACAGCGGTGCCTGCAAGGAGCACTCCGGCGAAGGTAGCCAAGGCAAGGGTTTAGGGTTGAGGGTTTTAGGGTTTAGGGTTTAGGCAAACACCTGTGATCATCAGTACGAAAGAAGAGGCAAGTGAGCCTAAACATGTCCCCCTAAGACTCCCTTGTGGAAATTGTCACCATCCCCTCCGAACTTCCGTACCCCGACATCTATCAGGGGTCCCGAAGTTACCAAGATGTGGAGAAACTCCAAGAAAGTTCATCCTAAATCCTGAGTCCTAAGTCCCCTACTTCAAGCCTGAATCGATTCACCTTAAACTCTAAACATCTAGCCCCCAATCCCCCAGGGAAACCTTCAAGTAAACCATTATAGGAATCCAAAACTCTACACCTAAAGCTCCCAACTGTGGATGGATGAAATCCTGCAACAGGTTCTATATCCTATACCCTTCGGTAGTACTAAGACTTGTTCCAGCCACCAATTTTAGCCTCTCGCCAGGCTCCGGGTCAGCCCTGGGGCGCCGGCACCACAAAAGTTCGCTTCTGACGAGTGCTCCGCGCCAGGAGGAGGAAAAAGAAGACTTCAACGGAAACTACACTTCAAGTTCAGGGGATGAAGTAGAAAGGGATATAAGTGCCTAGGTGCAGTTGGCCTGCCGCTAATCCCCTCTATAACCTACTTCAGTACTAAGTCTACTGAGCCTCTAAGTAAGTAGGCTTCACGGTTCAAGATGTGAGGGTTCAGAAGCCCCGTTCAGACTGTTGCCACTACCTGGACCTTAAAGGTATACGTAGGAAGATTGGTCTCAGGGTTTGGTGTTTTGGGCTTGAGTGTTGGAAGGCTAAGGGCTTAGGCTAGCTTAAGTGTTACAAGTTTGAGGGTTTAGATGCTTGAGACATTCGGCTCGGAATTTCAAAATTTACCCTAAAACCCTAAACCCTAAACCAACAACCCTTAGGATCAGGAGTTGCCAAGCTACCCTTAGACATGGTCCTGAGCCTCATCTTCTGGTGTGTTCCCTATCTTCGGGTTTAGCGCTTTAGGGTTTAGGGGTTAGGGTTTAGGGCCTGAACCTCATTTTTATCGTAGGTCTAGGGAGACTCCAGCTTCAACAGCCATTCAAGAACCTCTCCCCAACAAACGCTTTAGGATTCAGTGTGCTGGGGGGCTCCGAATTGTCAGGAAGCAGTGAGGTTTCTGAAGCAACGTCGGCTCCGAAAAGCCTCCCGAAGAGTGGGACCGACTGTAGTTGGCAACGACAACAGGTTAAGTTATTGGAAAGGACGGAATCACGGGTAGCATTGTGCTCACCCACAAATGCTCAATACAGTTCCAGTTTCACACAGACCTACTGCATCTTAAATTGGAGCGCGGGGAAAGTGGATGCCCATGAAAGTCTCAAGACAGTCCCCGAGCCTTTCGACTTCCCCCCCAAAAACATGTACTTACCTTGTCCCACCCCCCCACTCCCAGAAAGAATGAGAAAACCTGTGGCGAAAGAATAAACAAAACCTAAACCCTGAAGACGGACCCATGGCATCAAACCTGAACCCTGAGTCTAAAATTAGAAGTATGGGCCCCATAACATGGGCAGTCAGGACTGTTGAGGGGATTCTAGCCACCCTGAATATACGCCCCCCTCCCCCCTCTATTTGCCCGCGCCAAATTCCCGCTCATCAGAATCTGCTGTGTATTGCAGTGTTTTGGTG
>CAJNIZ010003407.1:5857-16029 GCA_905231905.1 Symbiodinium pilosum | reverse complement strand
CTGTCTAGATCCTCCCAGGGGTCTGGGTCTATGACCATATCATCCCAGAAGACCAGAATTCTCTAGTTTGAGGTTGAGGATACTTCGGTGTAGGGTTAAGGTTTTAAAATCCCCAAACCCTAAACCCGATCTAGGGTTTAAGGTTTAGGATTTAGGGTTTAAGGTTTAGGAATTAGGGTTTAAGGTTTAGGATTTCGGGTTTAAGGTTTAGGATTTCGGGTTTAAGGTTTAGGATTTAGGGTTTAAGGTTTAGGGTTTACGGATTTAAGCTTTAGGGTCATGCAGGATTGTTAGTATCAACTATGCGGTTTGGGTTCTATGGTCCCTCTTAAGCACATGGAATATTGGATTGCGCAACATCATAAAAAGATCCGCATATACCCAAGGTTCTGGTTACCTACGGGGGACTATAGGTTGAGGGACTAGGGGCTTGGGACTTAGGATCGAGGATTTCGGGCTTAAGGTCAGGATTTACCCGTCTACCCTCTGTCCATATGGGCATCGAACTCCATCTGGCCCCTTTTCAGTGGACAGGGACTAGGGTTTAGGGTTCAGGTCTATGTCAGTTGGGGGAGGGTTGGGGCTTTGGACTGACAATACTCTAGAGCCTTTGACCCAGACCCACGGGAGGATCTAGAAAGTAAACCCCCCAATATGGCACCTTATCCTACTCTTGGGTAACTTCTAGAGACCCTGTAGGTGATCCTACTTTCTAGATCCTGCCAGGGGTCTGGGGAAAAAAACAAAGAAGTGATTTCGACCTATGGCACCATTAACCCTATCTCCCCCTACACCCTAAACTTGTCCTCCATCAAACACAAGGCCCGATGCCACTCGCTGCCCTCCACGCAGGCAGCCATGGCGGCGTTGTAGGTGACTAAGTTGGGCCGTAGCTCGCGTCTCCTGATGCATGGGGGTTTCTAGGGTTTAGGATCCAGAAAGTAGCTCCCCCTAATGGGATCCTAGAAATTACACAAGGGTTAGGGGTACTAGGGTTCCCAGACCCATGAAAGGATCTAGGAAGCAGAACCCCTTGACATGGCATCCCATAAGATAATTTCTAGGAACCCTCTAGGGGGATCTAATTTCTAGATAGGCCCAGGCATCTGGCAGCCAATGTTGAGCGCTAGTGTTCCCGCCTGATGCCCCCCGAACCCGGTACCCGATCAAGCCAACAACCAGCGGAGCTAGAGTCGAAAGTCCTAAAATCCCCCTTAGTAACCCCTAGACTACTTCCCTATATAACCCCCCTGTACGGAGTTTTGACCCTAGACCCTAAATTCTGCACCCAAATTAAACCCTAAACCCTATAAAACCCACCCCAGGAGTTTACAGACTATAGCTCAGACCCAGACCCCTGGGAGGATGTAGAACGTAGAGCCCCCAATTCGGTACCCTATACTACTATTCGGTAATTTCTAGGAATCCTTTTGGGGGATCTACTTTCTAGATCCTAAACCCCCTAAACCCTAAACCCTAAACCCCATAGAACCCTATAGAACCCTAGGAACCCCTTAAAGGGGGATCTACTTTCTAGATCCTCCCATGCGTCTGGGGATGGTTTAAGGTTTAGGATTGAGAGACCCTTGATCTGCCCTGGAGCCTCCTCAAGGTAGATTCTCCCAAGACCAGGATTTAGGGTTTAGGATTTAGGGTTTAGCGTTTTAGGGTTTAGCGGCTTAAAGTTTTTTTCCTACATACTCTTGGGGTTCACGTCCACCCTAAGCCCTCACCCCTAAACGGAAACGGCATTTCTTCTACATACTCCTGTACCCTAAACCCCCATCCCTAATCTCTAAACCCTAAACCCCAGACTTATCTCCTCATCTTGGTCACTCCAAACCCTCACCCCTAAACCCTGAACCCTGAACTGTTCGTACTGCCCCCCCCCCAGTAACAGTCTATATTAGGGGTGCTATTAAGGGCTATATATAACCATATTATGATTTTTTATCCAAGCCAAGCTGAACTTAAAATCCTAAACCCATAGACCTATCTCCTCATCTTGAACATCAGTCGCAGGGCAAACGACCAGAGTAGGGCCTTGCCACATGCCTGCATTTTGATTTCAAAGCCCGGGGGTCGTCACGCAAAAGAATCCTCTCGGGTTTAGGGTTTAAGGTTTAGGGAAAGTAGATCCCCCTTAAGGGTTACATACCCAGGCCCCTGGGAGGAGCTAGAATGTAGAACCCCCAATATGGTACCATATACTATTATTGGGTAATTTCTAGGTAGCCCTTAAGAAGGGGATCTACTTTCTAGATCCTAGAGTGTAGGGCTCAGTTCTTGGAGCTTATCTACAGGTTTAGGACTTAGGACTTAGGATCCAGGACGTAGATTGGGTTCCTTACAATCATCAAACCACCCAATAGAATCAAATGGTACAGCACTGGGGCTCTGCCTTCTGGATCCTCCCACAGTTCCGATAGAGGCTTGTGGCTGAAATGATTTGGGGTTGCGGGCTTCAGGATGTTGGAATATAGTGGCTAGAAGTTACGCTCGACCTTAGGCCGTGCTTTGTGTCAGCTCCATGCTTGGTTTGGGGTAGGGGGGTGGGAAACCTTCCACACGGACCACTCAAGATCCCTTAGCTGCTACCATTCGAAATACACAGGGTATATGCGGGGAGGGCGGGAAGCTTCCCTTCTCGGGTACCCTAAATGTGAGGAGCAGTACTAAACAAGGGGACCAAGATTCTGACAAGCTACCATGAGGTGGTACATGATTTCCTCCACGCACGGCAGGAACCCAAAGAGGAGCACCGCTGAACCCTAAACCCGAAGTCTTCAACGCTAACCCACACGGCTGGGAGGATTCGGAAAGTAGAACCTCCTAAAGGAGGCTCTATCTAGATCCTCAACCCTAAACCACAACCCCCTCAACCCCCAACCCCATACCCTTACCCTTACCTAGGCCCCAAAAGTATGTAAAATAATGGCCTTTATGGCTACTATTATGGGTTTAGGGCTATTATTTTACATACTCTTGGGGTTTAGGTATATCCCCATCCTAAACTAACCCAGCGGCAGTAATCAGTGCGCTGTAGGTGAAGACATCGGCTTGCACTGAACCTCACTGCTGTGCTGGTTTTAGTTTCTTCTGTAACTTCGGTTTGGTACCTTGAGGGACCAAGGATATATACATATATATATATATATAAAATATGTATACACTTATACATGTGTATATATATATATTCATAGTTATATTTAGGGTGTAGGGCTTAGGAGAGAGAGAGAGAGATATATATATATATATAGATACATATTTATATACACATATAGATAGATATACATACATAGAATACAGAGCTTCTAAGGGTCCCGTCTGGGACCATGTAGGGTTACCCTAGACCCTGAACTACCCTAATTCCTACATCCCAAACCCAGACCCCAAGATCCTCCACCCTGATCCTAAAACCTAAGCCTTAAGCCCTAATCTCTAATCCTCAGCCCTAAAGCCTGTTTGATCCATAGTCTAAACTCCTTCAAGACACCTATATGCTGTGTAGTGGTTATTACGGGGGATACTAGGAGCGTAGACTATGACTCATTCGGCAAAAGAGCTGCTCCGCCCTGTTTTGAATCTGGACTTGGTGACTGCCACCAAACCCTCAAAGCCCCACAAAACTAAAGGAAGCCCAAAACTGCCACCTTTGGTTTGAAATTTACGGTTCATGCAATGTAAAAGAAATTGGAAACCGCTGTAGTATTTGGAGTTTGGGGCTCAGGCGGCGCTCTTAGTTTAAATATGGCATTACAAGCAAGGGGCTGCGGCCCGAGGATTCCAAGAGGAGCAGCGCCTGCTGCCAAGCGACTCCTGTTCAGAATTCAGGGTTTAGGGTGTTAGGCTTTTAGGTTGTTAGTGCTAAGGGATATAGGGTACTAGTGCTTAGGGTATAATATTCAGGATTTAGAGCCTCGGACTTAGGATTACGTGGTACGATCTACTAATGATGCACCCTGTTGAATGTATGGACCCCTCCCACCTAACAATAGGAGTTTATTTTTTTTGCAGCGGCTCTTTGACCCACTGCAGAAAAAGGCTTAGGGTTTAAGGGGCCCCCAGCCCCCAGAAAAATCAAAAAAAGGCGTCCTCAATGGCTCCCACAGTACTGAGGCCGCCTAAAAAAACCCTTCAGATTGCTTTCAAGGGGATGGTCTGGATTGGGCTAGGGGCCCCGAAGCTCAACCACATTAAAACGAGTCCTGAAACAAATCTGTTTCAGCGGCGGCCGGAACGCATTAAAGAGAGTCTCTTGGCAAAAATGAATGCAACATTAGTGCGGCTCCGCTCCGGGGTTTAGGGTTTAAGGTTTAGGCTTTAAGGTTAGGGATTAGGGATGAAAACTTCGCCATCCTCAAGACGGTACTGAGAGCCCCAGCAGGCCTTGGGTATTACTTTACAGGGGATGGTCTGGATTCGGTCCTATATGTTCAGGCCCCAAAAACCAAAACACCTTATTCAAGGTCTTCCGAACAATAGCCTGAAATTGTATACCCAGTGGCCAAAACACATTATTCAAGGTCTCTTCACTGAAGCCAGTGCAACATTACTATTGAAAGATTTCCAGGAAAACGTATGGGGGGATCTACTTTCTAGATCCTACCAGGGTACTGGGTTTCTCTTTCAGGGTAAAACTTTTCAGCGAGGAAATATTTTTTTGGCTTAGGGCTTGGATTCTAGCGTTTGGAGTGTAAGTTTCAGGGCTTAGGGTTTGGGGTTTACGGTTTGAGGGTGTAGGGTTTCACGGTAAGGGACTGCTGACAGGCGGTTCGATTCTGAACTCGCTTTTCTTCCGAGAGAGAGAGTTTTGCGGTACAGAGTGTAAGAATATAGGAAGGATTTTGAGATGTAGAACACCAAATATGGTACCGCATGGTTGGCTTCTCGGAACCTTCAAGAAACCATTTGAGGACAGAAGGTCTTTGGGTTGTCCTGGGCCGCACAAGGAAAAAGCTGAAGCACCTGATGCTGATGATGCTGATCATTAGAACCCTTAACCCTAAACCCTAAAACATTCCTTGTAAGACAGATGTGGCTCTCTCAAAGAGGGCAGCATTGGGGACCCTAGGGATATTCAACGCTTATATCTTAGGTGGACCCCCCACCCAGACCCCGGAGAGGATCTAGAAAGTAGAGCCCCCAATATGGTACGCTATACTACTATTGGGTAATTTCTAGGAATCTTAAAGGGGGATCTACTTTCTAGATCCTCCCAGGGGTCTGGGCACCCAGTAATAGTGACTACAAGGGATAATAGGGATTATATTAGGGTCCTCTTATAAGAAGTGGGGGGTCCTCCTAACTTATATCTGGGGACCATTTTTTGCGTAGCGACCATCTTAACTTTGTGAAACCAAACACCCTTCGAAACCGTGTTCTCGAACCCTCATAGACCCTGGACCCCATAAACTCTAAGCCTTAAGCCGTGCGAACATGGCAAACAGTTGGATATATTCTTTGGAGACCCCCTACCCATGTCCCTGGGGATCTAGAA
Source organism: Symbiodinium pilosum (assembly GCA_905231905.1). NCBI lineage: Eukaryota > Dinophyceae > Suessiales > Symbiodiniaceae > Symbiodinium > Symbiodinium pilosum. The sequence goes on along the minus strand of CAJNIZ010003407.1, from coordinate 10,529 downwards.
AGTAGAGCCCTCTTAAGGGTTTCTAGAAATTACCCAATAGCAGTATGGAGATCATATTCCGGGCTGTACCTTCTAGAACCTCCCAGGAGTCTGGGTAAGAAGGAAGTCAAGGGTTTCTTCCAGGGTCTGTCCCATCCAAAGGCACTACAGCCAACATTTCCTACAGAATCTGATGGACATGGGTTCCTTATTTGGGACTATATTAGGACCTTAGAATCTCAAACCCCCAAAACCCTAAACCCTAAACTACAAGAGCGAGCCCTAGGTCCACTGTTTTTCTAATCAGGCTAATATTGACAGTGGCTCTTGTAGGGCCTTGAATGATGACCAACATCAAGGTTTAGGGTTCCCCTATACCATGTGTAGACATGGAGGTTAGGATGACAATCGGCAAGTATTTCAGCAAAACACTGTAAACCCCATACTTTGGGAATGGCCCCCCACCCTGTAACAGTCTATATTAGGGGTCATAGCTATATGAGCCGTAGTCTAAGCTCCTAGCTTCCCCCTCAATAACCCCTATAGCAATCCCCTATATCATCCCCGATATAGCCCCTCTTAAGGATCTCAGACTACAGCCCATATGAAAATACTACAACTGTTAAGGAGTTGGGGGCCGTACCCAACCTAAAGCCTCCCTCCGAATTATCAAGGCCCCTTCGTCAAGGACACCTCTGAGTGTGGGTAGTCTTACTGATGTTAGTGGGGAAGAAGGGCATGCATTAGGGTTTAGGGCTTAGGGTTTAGGGTTTGAAGAAGGGCATGCATGAGGGTTTACGGCTTAGGGTTTAGGGCCTAAGGCTTAGGGCTGGAAATACGGGAATAGATTGCGCAGGGATTATCCAGGAATTATATTCCCTCATTCCCCAGTAACCAGCAGTAACTAATGAACAGGTGGGTAGCCCGCGATCTGGTTTATATACAGCTCCTATGAGGGTAATGAGGCTCTGTGAGATCTGTATAGGGCTTGTTTAAAGGTACCCACCTGATGACTACTGCCTGAAGGTGTCCATAACCCTAAAGCCTGAACCACCTACAGTATATGAGACAAGCTGCCCTTTTCGCAGGAACTGATGGCAGCGCTGCTTGTCACAACCGTCGGTCGAAGATATGTGCAGGCCACGTCCTCTTTTTGAGCGTAGCCCTAACCCCCTAAGGTTCAGCTTTTAGAGTATGAGATGTTAGAGTTTAGTGTTTGAGTACATACAGCATTTAGGGTCTAGGACTTAAGTGTTTAGGGTATAGGAGGCTTAGAGGGATTCCTGGGTTAGGGCGTATAGGAATTCAAGGTTTTGGGGGCTTTCAATAAATGCTGCCGGTCTCCTCCATCTAACCCTAGCCTCACAGGTGCTAAAGCCGGATTCGCGTTAAGGGTTTAGGGTCTAGGGTTTATGGTCTAAACCCTAAACCCTAGGGTTTAGTGTTTAGGGGAATGGATATGGGGACTGTTAGAAGGGATACAGTCCCCTGTAAAGTAGATAGAATTTGGCATTGGGTATATTGTAATAAGGTCCCCATATACTCCATATTCTATCTACTTAAGGGGGACTATACATGGTGAGTATTAGAGAGCTTCGCTCTCCCAAGCTCCCGCGATCTAAAAGGCCTCGTTTAAAGGGGTTCCTAGAAACAATCCAGTGGTAGTAGTAGTCGTAGTCGTAGTAGTAGTAGTAGTGGTAGTAGTACAGGGTACCAGAATGGGAAATCAACGTTCAAGATCTTCCCAGGTGTCTGGGATGTACATTATAAACTCGACACCCTGCTCCACTTAAGAGGTATGTTGGATTTCGAGACCTGGGGTTTAGGGTTTACTTGTTGGTGTGGAATCCTTTTATGATCCCCATGGTGAATGCTTGCATGAACTTAGTGTACTCTAATACCATCGTGCCCAGGGTATGAGGTACTCCGAGGCAGGATTTTTAGTATCCACAATATTTTTCATAACGGTCGCTATCTTAACCCCCCCAACCCTGCTTAAAATCCTAAATCAATAAGTCCGCCTGAAACATCACTAAGCCCTAAACCGTGAATCCTAAACCCAAAGACCCCAAAAACGGTCCCTTAGAAGTATCTATCCACCGATGACAAGGAGAGACTTCCATCAGGCCAAATTCCCAGACCCCTGGGAGGATCTAGAAAGTCGGAACCCCTTTTTGGTACCCTATGCTATTATTGGGTAATTTCTAGGAACCCTTTAGGAAGATCTACTTTCAAGATCCTAAACCCCAAACCCTAAATCCTACAGCCTAAATCCTAAACCCTAAAACCTAAATCCCAAAACCTAAACCCTAAGGAACCCTTAAGGGGGATCTACCTTCTAGATCCTCCGAGAGGTCTGGGATTTGGCTTTAAGGGTCCGGAGCTGAACGTTGCGGGCCTTAAGACAAAGAAGTTGAGGATGCGGGTTAGGGTTTTTGAAATTTAGGGTTTAGGGTTTTAGAAATTTAGGGTTCAGGGTTTTGGAAATTTAGGGTTTGCGGTTTTGGGATTAGGGAATGTTTGTCACCGTTGTTCCACTCATTTTCTGGATGTATGCCACAATACCTCATTCCAAAAAAATAGACGGCTGTGCATACCATCAGCTTTGCCGGGAGCGGCGACGGGGGCATCTGTAGCAAACATTAGTGGTCTACAGGTTATGATTGTAGTGTTTTCCTACGAGGCTTTATGCCGTAAACACTATAACACCAAGAAGGGCACAATTAATGTTGCCCGAGCCCTGCCCCAAATACTGCATGGAATTCTTAAATGAACTGGGTATAGTATATGATATCGGGAGACGGGTATCCCAAGGGTCATAGGACGTTTTAGCTACTTCTAACTGGGCTTACAACCCGACTTACAAACCCCGAACTGGACTTATAGGTGTTAGCCAAGTGAAAGTAGGGCCATAGCCCTAGTTGTAAGTCGTTCTAGGTCTCGCGAAGCTCCAAGTAAGGTGGGGGCAATCTTGAATCCCAGGGTTTAGGGTTTAGGGTTTAGGACTCACCCGGAGAACTATCATCACTAATTCCTCTGCACACTGTTGAGAAGCCTGGTAGGATCTCTAAAGTAGAGCCCCCATATTTTGCCCTAAAGTGCTATTGGGTGAATCCTAGAAGCCCTCACGGGGATCTACTGTCTAGATTCTAGATACCGAGTCTCAGTAGCATTCGTAACCCAGACCCCTGGGAGGATCTAGAAAGTAGAGCCCCCAGTATAGTACCCTATACTACTATTGGGTAATTCCTAGGAACCCTTAAGGGAGATCTACTTTCTAGTTCCTGAACCCTAAATCCTAAATCCTAAAGCCTAGTTCCGAAACCCTAAATCCTAAACCCTGAACCCTAAACCCTCAGGAGCCCTTAAGGGGGATCTGCCTGCTAGATCCTAAACCCTAAATCCTAAACCCCACATAACCCTATAGAACCCTAGGAACCCCTTAAAAGGGGATCTACTTTCTAGATCCTCCCAGGGGTCTGGGAAGCTCTCCTGCAAGATCTGCACAGCATTGGACCACAGGGCAGCCTTCTCACAGGCCTTTATTGGGTTTAGGGTTTAGGGTTTGGAGTTTAGGGTTTAGGGTTTAAGGTTTGGGGTTTAGGTTTTTGGGTTTAGGGTTTAGGGCTTAAGGTTTAGGGTTTAAGGTTTGGGGTTTAGGTTTTAAGGTTTAGGGTTTAGGGTAAACCCTGAACCATAGGGTTTGTGGGGAATGATGCAATGGGTCCATGTAATAGTTGAAGGTTTTTGGAAGTTGTAGCGAACTTGTCGGGGCGGTCAGAACCCGATCACAGCTCCTTTGGTGGACTTGTGAGATTTGATCCCAGACCCCTGGGAGGATCTAGAAAGTAGAACCCCCAATATGGTACCCGATACTACTATCGGGTAATTTCTAGGAACCCTCAAGGGGATCTACTTTCTAGATCCTCCCAGGAGTCTGGGTCTGCGCATGGGTCAGGATTCCCAAGAACCTCCAAGGTAGCCCTTACAGAATCCCCTAAGCCCTTAAACCTTAAGCTGCGTAGTAGGCCCTTTCAGAGGATGTTCTAGAAAGTAGACCTTTCTGAAGGGCTATGCATAAAGGCTACTACAGGAGCCAAAGTGATTACCAAGATGATTTTGAGGTCCATTTGAAGTACCATAGACCATAATTATACAAGGAATATGGAACCATAATATTGGTAAGTATCTAGGCCCTAAACCCTACACCCTAAAACCCTAAACCCCAAAACCCCTTAACCTCTTAGCCCAAAACCCTAAACCCCTAAACACCCTAAACACCTAAACCACTAAACCCCTAAACCCCGAAACCCTAAACCCCTAAACCCTAAACCCCTAAACCCTAAACCCCAAACCCCAAACCCTAAACACCTAAACCTCTAAACCCTATATGATCTACTGTCTAAACTCCTAGTATCCCCCTTAATAACCCCTATAGTAGTCCCCTATATAATCCCCTATGTAACCCCCTTTAAGGAGTTTAGACTATAGCGGACACCGGCCTTGACCTTGAAAGACTGACTGATGTGCTGAGGCCAGCAAAGCCACTAAAAAGGCTGACCATGATTGATACTTCCAGTCGACTGTCGAATAGAAAATCCTATGCGGACAAAGATGCCAGGCCTCACGTGACGTCGAAGGAGCTCTTTTGTAAGGTCGAAGTTCCTTACGACGGGGAAGGTTAACCTGCAGC
>CAJNIZ010003406.1:6133-23698 GCA_905231905.1 Symbiodinium pilosum | reverse complement strand
TGGACCCCCAAAGTATGTATAACAATGGCCTTTATGGCTGTTATTATGGGTTTAGCGCTATTATTTTACATACTCTTGGGGTCTAGGTAGTCTAAACTCCTTAAAGGAGGGTTTATAGGGGATTATGCAGGGGAGTATTTATTCGGGCTTCTTAATCGGGATACTGGGAGTTCAGACTATGGTTCATTTGAGTTTAGGGGTTTTGGGTTTAGGGGATAGTTTTCAGCAAGGTGTTCTGAGTTGCAGAAAAGTGTCCAGCTTATGCATCTGAAAAATGTAGCCAGAACCAAATATGGGTTTATAGGGTTTAGGGGAGTTCAACTCTGCCCTAAACCCTAAACCCTAAACCCTAAGAGTTGTTGGTATGAAGCAGCTCCCAAAACGGCCTCCATCTTCAGACTGAAGCCGCATTCCTTGTAACACCTCATCAAGCATATGCCCTGAATGAAATCCTCAGCTACAAGACCCCTACACCGAAAACCCCTAAGCTCTAAACCCTACAAACCCCAAAATCACAAAGCCCAGAGGCGCGCAATGGCTTCTGGCAATCGAGTTGCTGGATGCCCTGGAGGAGGGTGTACTTGGATGCCCATGGGATTTAGTAACTACTTATAACTTAGAATTAGGCTTATAACCTTAATTATGATGCGCCTAAATGGGCTTAAAGGGGTACCCCGATTATAAATAGGGTTATAAGCCCAATTGTAAGTAGTTACTAAGTCCCATGGCCCCCAAGTAGGTTTTGCTTTTGCTAGAACGCTCGGGCTGAAAGGATTTTAAGCGCGGAAACCAAAGCCTACATGGAGGGCGAGGGGTACTCAGGAAGGAATGGAAACGAACATGGAAACTACTATCTTATTTCGGGTTTAGGGTCAGCTGGACTTGGTAGTAGGTTAATACTGCGGAAAATAGGGTTACAACAGGGATTATAGAGGTTATTAGCCTACACATGAGATCAGGTCCAACATGGAAACATGCACCTCAAGCGAGCAGTGGTAATCTCCAGAGCAGCTTCAAGTGGATGGGCTTCTGCATGCCAATCAAAAGTCCTGAGTAGCCAGTCTCGAATCTAAGAAATCCTGCTTAAATGACCCCAAGAGTCCAAGTACAGACATGAAGGCTTCAGGTACCCTAAAGCCTTCTTGTTTGGGTACTTGGACCCTTGGGGTGAGTGGTCCCATGCACTACGTTTATACAAGAAAGCAGTGCCACGGGTACTGCATCCAACCCCATGAGTTTAGGGTTTAGGGCTTAGGGTGTTGGGTTTATGGTTCAGGGTTTATGGTTCAGGGTTTAGGGTTTGGGGTTTGGGGTTTAGGGAGAGGCCTCAACCCTAATAGCCCTGAACGCCCTGATTTCAAAGCCCGGATCCTTGGACTCAGATGTCGATGAAATCCTAGCAAGTTTAGGGTTTAGGGTTTAGGGTTGGTTTTAGGGTTTCAGGGTTTTAGGGTTTAGTGTTTAGGGTTTAGGGTGGCAAGCAAGCCCTAAACCCTGAACCCTAGGAGACCCACCCAGGGCTCCCACTGGCCAAAAGTAGATATTGCCTTTCTGACTTCAGGGCCTGCAATAGACGCTGTTTGTCGATTTTGCGTAGGCATTATTTCTAGACTATAGGGCCCAGGGTAGATGTGTTTCTTCAATGCATTTTAGACTTTATGGCCCACAGTAAACATCACAGTATTCATAGACTGGAAGCTCAAAAAGCATCCTCAACTCTAAACCCTAAAGCCCCCTCAAGCAGGAAGCGAATCTGCGCGTGGACGTGGTTGCCGCCTCTGCTGCATTGGCAGCTTTAGGTGCAGCAGGCATGCTAAGGAGGCGCGGATGTTAGGGGGTTAGGGTTTCCGGTCTAGGGGTTTAGGGTTTCGTCTGAAGGTATTAGGGTTGGGGGTTTAGGGGTAATCCTTAGCATTAGAATTTGAGTTCAGGGTTCAAGGATTGAAGTAACTACACTGAATAATGAGATGGACATTTAACAAGAACGCGGGCTGTATAGGGGTGTAAAATGGAAATGCAAATGAAAACCGCATGTTTTGGCTAAGGAGATAGGGACCAGAAAAATGGAAACAACTTTTGGGATTTTGGGACCCTAGGCTACTACAGCTGAAGTCAGGCCTGCAAAAAGCAGGGATTACCTTCAGTGTACCACATAGATTCCGCGGAAACCTTGGGGTTTTGAGTGTACGTATTTATACATTCTGCATGTATTACATGTGATAAACCCAGGACTCCTAAACCCTAACTTCTAAACTCCTAAACCCTAAACCCCAAGATGGAGAGGGTTTACGGTGTTGGGGGATCATGGGTTCATGGCTTAAACCCTAAACCCTAAACCCTAGACCCTAACCCTAAACCGAGTTGGCTACGAAATGCAAAGAAGCTAAAGCTGAGCTTCGTAGCGGTTTAGGGTTTAGGGTTTAGGGCTTAGGGGTATAGGGTTTAGGGGTTTACATACTTTCGGGGTCTAGGTAGGGCTTAGGGTTTATGATTTACGGTTGAGGGCTCGTGAGGGAGCTAGCGAGCAACCAAGACATACCAAGGTAAGTTGCTTCTTGACGAATGCCAACCAAACCCTCTATGCTCAACATCTGTTCTACCCCAAAACCTTGAATCCTAGACCCTAAAGCCCTAAACCCCTTACCCCGGCCCTAGGAACTCGGGCGAAACTGCTGCATACCCTAAACCCTAAACTGTAAACCCTAAACTCTAAACCCTAAACCCTAAACTCTAAGCCCTAAACCCTAAACTCTAAAGCCTACCCAAACATTCTGCAGCTACACAGCCTCTAGTTCCCAGCACCTCGACCAGCTGATGCGGTCACCTCGAAACCAGAAAAGAATGGGTTGCTGTTAAGAAGGTTCTACAGGGGCCTCCCAAATTTAGGGTTTAGGGTTTAGGGTTAAGTTACTACAATACTGGATCAATGTTAGGGATCCTTCAGATTTTTTTGGTGATGGGATGCCGTATATTCATGTGAAAAGGATCCTTTTTCTTCCTAGTGTGGTCGGTACGAGACAGACTGAACCGTTTTTCTTCCTAGGGTACTGTGGGCTAATAATGAGGGTATATTGGGTGTAGGGGCTACTATACTAAGGCAACCCTCTAGGTTATGATATAACCCTACTATGGTAACTTAAACTAGGCTCCTTACCCGCAGCCCAGAAGAGTAAGAGCTCCAAGCTTTCGAGCTCAATCGAGCTGACTCTCAATTGTGGTTGTTATTGAGCACATAACCCAAAACCCTAGAGTAAACCCCTAAAATCCCTACAGCCCTAGGCCTTAAAAAAAAAAAAAAAACGCTGTCAAGTTCAGACTTTGGCAACCAGGACCATGCCCTGAAACCTTGAAAACCCTAAGCCCTGCAAGCCCTGCAGACCCCGAAACGTTAAATCCTAAACACGACACCCTCGCCTACCCCCAAACTGGTCTGCCGTTAGCGTTTAGGATTTAGCTGCTATACAGGAAAGCCTATTATTCATTACATGCCCATATTATGGCAACCTGAAGTTACTAACAGCAAAAAAAGTAAGTCGCAGCCAGAAGCTATGCGAGGGCGAAGCGCTTTTTCGCCGAGATGCGACATAAACAGGCAGCTTTTGGGCTTGATGGTTGAGAGTTGAACTCTAAACCCTACACCCCTTAACCCTCAACCCTAGGGTTAGGGCTTTAGGGCTATAGGATTCAGAACTTACAGCAGATTATTTCCCTGAGGCTCTATGGCAATTAACGGCATCTACCTGTTCGCCTCAAACCCATATGAATAGTACCTAGTTTGGGCTATTTGGAGCGATTGGGTTTGGGATATTCAGGGTTGAGTGCTGAGGTTCTTGGCAGTTTGGGGCTTTAGGAATCAGGGTCTGGCGGTTTCAACCCTAAACCGCATACAACTCTACATCCTAAACTCTCCCCACTCTCCTTTTCGGGAGAGGAAGCGTGGCTAAGACTGTCTTCTTGCATAATGTTATTATTGAGAGATCAGCTCACGGCGTTAGACAACGGTCTCTGGCGTGCGGTACGCCCATGTAGCCCCCAGGTACCGAGACCCCCTCTGAGGCAGGGTTCGGCTATGGGCCTCTTTACAAGGAATGGCCCGATGGGAGGGAGTTCCCGTGAGGAAAGTCCCGGTCACGCCACAGTCTCCAGTTCACTTTAAGATGTCATATGGAGCTAGAGAGCTATGAACAGCTGTCGGGGCTGCATGCAAGGCAACCGCTCCAGATAGGAAGGGGACCCTTTGCCCAGGATGGTTTTTCATGCTTAGGGCCTCTGAATACTTGCCTCCCCCAAATCCCTTCAATACACCTGGACCAGTGCTTCGGGGTTGTGATATGTGGTAGTTTCCGAGAACAAGGGGACACCAATTTTGACCCCAATATACTGTAGTCCTTATTACAGGGACCCGCTTAAAAAGGTACCACCCTAAACCCTAAACCCCAATCTCTTTCTTCTGTGCAGACAACCCTTGGAGCTTGGAGGCGCCCCCGTCCGTTTCGAGTAGACTCAGAAAGTCCAAGTCGAAATCCTAAACTCTAAACCCCACTTTAACCCTAAGGGTCCAAGGACCCAAATACTAGGGTTTTAGGGCCCAAACACCATAATATCAATGGTACTTGGGCCCTCAAACCCTATTAGTTGGGTCCTTGGACCCTGAGGGTAAGGCCCATCAACCCTAAGCCCTAAACCCTAAACCCTAAACCTCCGAGTCTTGGGGGGTTCAGCGGGGGGCTTAGTCCGTGGGATCCCTGGCTCAGGATTTGGGGTTCAGGGTTTAGAGCTAGGGATTTATAGGATCTGTGTTTAGCGTGTAGGGTTAAGGGTTTAGAGTTTTGCAGTTCAGGGCTCAGAGTTTAGGGTTGAGGGTTTGGGGTTTAGAGATTTAGGGCTTGGGGTCTATAATACCCCAAACCTTGAACCAACACCACACGGTTTAGTGTTCACCTTCACATGGGTTGTGATGGCTTTAGTTTAGTTAGGTAGGGGTTTGCCTATATCACCCGTAGAACATTCCCAGCATGCATTCGAGAATCTCCTCAACATCCCTGCACATCCCTCCCCTATGGGGTCTCCCAAAATTACAGGCCCCTTTCAGAGGGAGGGGTCACATTAACAAGAAGGATTACAGTACATGAAGTCGGGGGTTAGATTGGGTCCCGGCGATTCATGGAAACTACCAGATCAACACTTCGAAGCATCGACATGTTCAGTATTGCTAGATGCTAGGCAGGGTCCCAGGACAAAGGCAGGCGCAGGTCAGGAAGTGTGTATACAACATGGTGTAGTGGACCTTTGCTCTGAACATTATGAGAGGTCAGGTAAGCATCTTTGTGCGAAAGCAAGAGCTTCCAGAATCCTGGACTCGACCCAGGCAGTTTGGCACCCTAAACCCGAAACCCTAAACCCTAAACTCTAAACCACGTGGCCTTATAATCTCCTATAGAGCCCAGGGCCGTCCCGATGGTTAGGCTTGAAACTCTACAACCGAGGCCCTGAACGTTAAATCCTTGATCATTTGAAGCCTTAAATCCTGAAACCTAAGCGCTCAACTGTACACCCTGGGCCCAAGCCCGCTATCGTTACCCTAAGGGTCCAAGTACCCAATGAATAGGTTTAGGGCTTAGGGTTGAAGAGTTCGAGGCTCATCCTAGATACCCAAGAGTTAGGCTCCCGGGATTTGGGCAGTAGTAGTTACAGTAGGGTAAGAAGATGAATCTTGAGTGTTTGGTCCCTAAGGGGTGCGCATCCACTTTAGGCCCGAAACCCTAAACCGCGTTAATAAATTGTATAGCTCTTTGGCCTTCCAACCCCACGCTAAGTCTCAAGAAAGCTCACGAACAGCACCTACTTTTTGCAATTGTTCGCGGGCTTAAGCCATAGAGTCCCTAAACCCTACCATGCCCAAATACGATTTCACAACCAGCAAGAAGCCAGATCGAGCCGAACGAAGTGAGCTTCGGCTCGATGGTTTCCGTGTGCGCTGCTTGTCTTCCATTTTTTCAGGGGTTTAGTACTGAATCCCTGCACCGACCTGATAGTAAATTATAGCACGGTGGGTGAAGAAATCTCATTTGGAGGTGGGCGGTTGCTTGTTCTAGGGTCGAGGACCAGTTCTTTTTGTTGGGTTTATTACCGGTTTTCTGCCAAGGGTTACAACGCATGAAGTTTGGGGGTTTAGTCGGGTTTTTAGGGGTTGGTGTGTTTCTGGCCTACGTTAGGGGTTCAGGCGTTCGGTGGCTTAGGCTTTCAAGGGCTTAGGGCTCAGGATTTAGGACTCGTCATCGCGTTGCGGCACTGGAAGGATGTCCCCTAAACCCTAACCCCTAAACCATAAGCGGAAAACCGTAATTCCTAAACCAGAAAAGACTAATAAATCATGAGGATGGTCAAAGCATCCAAAGCGGAAACGACAATCATTAGAAAGGCAAGCCAGGCCCCAAGGCCTTAGATTGTAGGGCTGTTTAGGGTTTAGGGGTTGGGGTTTATGCGTTTAGGGTTCAGGTTTGGACCCTAAACCCCCAAAACCGAACCCTAAAACCCAACCTAGCGCCCTAAGCCTTCCAATCCTAGGAGAGGACCAGCAATTGGCATGGAGCGCTGAAGTACCTCCGGGCATCCCGCGAACAGCATTTGGGACAGAAGCTTACTTGGAGGGTCAGGGAGACTAACTACGAAGGTTAATAATCCGTCTACCTATCTTCATCCGTAACCTACTCACTAAGCCCCCTGACCCTCCAACTAGTAATTTGTAGGGAACTTAGTCGGTGTCTGGGACATTAACAATTCTTCCAAATCATTAAACGTTTTTCTTTACAAATTCCCGTACGGAATGAATACCCCAGTAGACAACCAGGTTAGACATTTAAAAAATGCTGGCCCCATTTTGGGAGTCCCCACAAGAAGGATGGTCATATTTGGGCATCTATTTCTGGCCCCCTATTTGTGGTACCCCCGTATTGAGATCTCATCATGACTGTCTGGCATGCGAGGAGCGTTTCCCAAATCCACGCAACCCCCAAACCTTATCAACCCTTGACCCTACACTCCCTTCAGAATCCTCGCGCCTGCAAAAAATCTGTACCCCTATCCCTCCTAGGAATTGCATTTGTAGCCCACAGAACTACTTAACATACTATTGTTACACTGGGTACTGGATTGCTGCGAAGGAATTTAGACTAAGCTACTACAATAAGGGAACCCTACTATCTACCATGATATACCCATTTTTTCGTATAGTATATATATATATATGTATACGTATTTAAGTTCCTTCACCGCAACCCAGTAAGGGGATGTCAGGGAAAGGGTGCCCCTACACAGTTGGAAATCCCTAAGCAGAGACCAGCGGCAGAGTAAAGCGTCAGGTCAATTCTTGAGGCTTAGCTTCAAGTTAAACCCTAAACCCTGAACCCCTGAACCTCAAACCCTAGAAACCCTAAACCCTGAACCCTAAGCCTGAACCCTAAACCTTAAACCCTGAACACCCTAAACCCAGAATAAAGGTGTAGGGTTTAGGCGTTCAAGCCTTGCAATAGCGCCAACTTGGGGCCTGAATTTTGCAAAGAGTAAAGATGAACCAGCGGATTTGTAAGTTTTAGGGTTTAGGGTTTGGGTTTAGGGTTTAGGGTCCTCTTTAGGAATTATTAGAACCTTGTGAGGGAAAGCCCGGTACATCTCCGCCCAAGTAGTGGCTTATGCAGGAAAAGTCCTTTAGAAAAAGTCCCGTGTGGTCTTCATTTCAGGTTGAATTGTGGTAAACATGCCCCGCTTGAAAATGAGGCAGATGAACGACGAGTCTTGCCACAATGCTGCTTTGGCTGCCTGTTCCTGGGCCAATCGGTCGAGGCGGCGTGGAGGGTGTTTGGGGTTCAGGGTTTGAGGATTTGGGAGTTTTGAGTCCTAGGGCTTGGAGCTCTTCGACTAAGGACTGGTGGCTGTAGCTGTCACGATTCCAGCTTCATTCTCGTCAGGCCCCAGCGCTGCGTAAACAGTCATGGGATGTCATGGGCTAAGCTTTGGGCGTTTTACGTCTGAGGGTCTCACCTATCTGCACGAGGTACCAAACCCAACCATGGGATACAAGTATATAAGCAGTGAAATAGGCGAGAAAAAAATATTCTTTCATAGGTACTGCATATCTTGAGTGTAAGACAGGCCAACGCATCCCCTCAATTGTAAGACCCCTGTTTGAGTACGCACCCTGGACTCTACAAATGGAACCAATATTTAGACCAAGAGCCTGTCAGTATAGCCCATTACCTCAGCATTTCGAATACATCTTGGGGTGGGTCGGAGGCATTTACGTACGGTCAATGTTCTTTCAAAGTCTGCTGTGGGATCAACCATGTGCATTCCTTTCTATATGAGCTATAGTCTGAATTTCTCGAAGGGGTTATCTAGGGGAACATTTTTGGGTTAGTAAGAGGCATACTAGGACTTTAGACTACAGCTCATATTGACATTGGGAATTTGGCTACGGGCTCCTATCTGGTTCCTATATGGGCTCGTTGTGTGCAATGACAGTAACCCCTTACCGCTCCAACAGGAAGTGCATGGGAGGATTTGGGTAGAAGTTCGAATAGCCAATCTTAGTGAACCTTGCTTGCTGGTTTTGAGTAGGGAATAAGGTTTAGGGTTTATAGGGGCTGGAGAAGAAAATGTTCTCCTCCTGGGGGATTACCGTATATCAGGGCTACTGTCAAGTCATCATAGGGATCTCTTGTTAACAGCCAGTAAGCAGCGCCCGGAGTCGCCAATTGAATGAGGACTGCCGAGGGTATCCAAGTCAAGAAATGCTCTCTTTGAGCGCTGGCTGTTTGTAAATACTGCTTCGTTTGGCCTTCCTGTCTGGGTTGTTAGGCCTACAACGGAAAATCCACAACACCTGAGGTCCCTACATTCCAACTAGCATAACGGTCGGACAAAGGCTGCCTGTCAGGGGTACGACCGCGCCAACCTGTAGTTCAGGGATTAGGGTTTCAGATTTAGGCTTAAGGCTTTAGGGACAAAACAGGGCACGGAGTTGGTCAGAGTTCGCTTAGCTGTCGTAATCGTAGATAACTAGGTCTAAACCCTTCACCCACTCCTGGAAGTCTCAAGTTCTTTGCCCACTGCGTTGAACCCTTAGCCCCAAATCCTAAAACCCACTCCTGGTAGTCTTAAGTTCTTTGCCCAACAGGCTGCCCAACGCATCGGCCCTGCAGCGGCCAGTAAGGAGAGACAAAAGATCACCAGCATGTGGAGTGTGCTCAAGGGCATACATAATACAGGGCTTAAAAAAGGGGATGTTATGAGTTCAACTAGAACCCCCCTCTATACTACTCACCCCTAGGTTCCCCCCCCTTATTTAAGGTTATCTAGGGATAATTAAGCTTAATTGAGGTTAGGGGGAACCTAGGGGGTGGTAGTATAGAGGGGGGGTACTAGTTGAACCCATGAGTATGAAGGGTTGAGGACATGAATGATTTTGGGTTCTACCAACCAACCCCTCCTTGAGCTTCCCCCTTAGTTGACCTTGATTGGCCCTAGCCCTAGCTAGGCTTGGTGAAGAGGGACCTAGAAGAGGATGGCATAGAGGGGTGTGGTTAGGCAATCCAAGACCCAAGGCTCCTACGTAGTTCCCTTTTGGGGATTTGTTACGGTTTTGGGGTTCATGGACCCCAATAGACTACCCCAAAAGGAACTACGTAGAAGATTCTGAGTGGATTCATGTTAGGTTCTACTTGCGTTTCAGGGTAATCATCACTTTCTCATACCTGTATCTATGACATGAAGCCCTACATCCCTACACTCTAATATCCTCAACCCTAAACTCTGAACCTACAACCCTAAGCCCTATACCCTGAATCCTAAACCTTACCTACATCCCTAAACCCTATAGGCCCCTTGAGTTCGCCTTTATGTTTCGTAGTTCTGCGGTTTTCTAGGCAACTACGGACCTTAACCCTGAATCCGAAACCCTGAACCCTAAACCCATAAACCCTGAATCCGAAGCCCCGAACCCTATACCTTCATATAGGTACGCCCATGGATTTGTGGAAGCCACCACTTAGGGTTCATGGCCTTTGCTGGGAGATACCGGGATGAAGGCTCTCGTGTATTTGTAGAGTCTTCTGGTCGAGTGTTGAGGAATCCCGGTACGGGTACGAGCTTTCAGCTGAAGGGCTTAGGGTTTAAGGGTTTAGGGCTTTCAGGTTTAGGGTTAAGGGTTTAGGGTTTAGGGTTTAAGGGTTTACGGTTTTAGGATTTTAGGGTTTAGGGCGTAGGGGTCCAGGTCTAGGGGTATACCCTAGTGCTCCTACGTAATTAGTTCCTTTTGGGTTCTGTTATGGCTCGGTTCGGGATTACACTAGACTTCCCCAAAAGTGCTAGAGTCTGGGCGGACCCATGCGAAGGTACAAGTCTAGCATAAGTACAATTGTGAGTGGGGTAGTTACCGTTTTGAGCTGACTTGTTGTACTTCTAGCCTAAGTATCAGAAGTCACAGAATCCGAAACTGAGATATGCCCAGAAATGATGGTAAAGCTGCGGGCCCACTTCTCCATGGACGTAGCAAGTTGGGCTTGCAAGTAGCCAAGCCTGCTCAGAAACTTCCCTGTGTGATCCCAGAGGCTTAGATTGGATTGTCCAATTAATCACCGTGCCCCCCGCCATTCCCCAAAGCCAGGAAGCAACCAAAGCATCCGCCTGAAACCTTAAGCCTTAAACCCTTAATCTGTAAACCCTTAACCCTTAAATCCCAAACCTAAACCCTTTTAACCTTACGTAAGTTTATCTGCTTTTTGCATCAGCCATGCCCCTCGAAAGGTTTGGCTTCCGTGCCACCAGTACTGGGGAGGTCTTTCTCGCAGTCTGACGTGTTTTTTTAAATCAGGATTTAGGGTTTAGGATTTAGGGTTTAGGGATTCAGGGTTTAGTGTCTAATGTTCTGGGCTTAGGGTTCAGGGTTTAGGGCTTGGAGGTTTTTAGGGTATCTGGATTTAGGGGATTTTTGGTTCAGGGTGTAGAGGCAAAGGTAGGGGCCGACATAAGTACTTGCAATGAATCTTCCCCCACGATTCCTATATCATCACGCAAGATATCCAGACTCTTCTCTAGTGGTTCAGGCCCAAAAGCAGGGCGTTGGAAATCTCATCATGGACATCTTTCAAGCCTGTTGAGACAAGAACTCTGGCATTGGAGAGGTCTTTAGGGAGCGACGGCCCAGACGTCAGAGTAAAGGTTAAAACCCTAAACCTGACACTTGTAACAATTTGGCAAGCCTAATGCGAACCAGCATTGCCGAAGCAGAGGCTTCAAATGCCTGCAGCTCAATACACATGATAGTTTCAGTGAGGCCTAGCAGCTGCTTCTTTTCGGGTTTTGTTTTCTTACCTTGTACAGAATGCGATTGGGAACATTTGGTCTGGGGCTCACTGGTTGCATAATTCTTTTGCGCATGCTTCAGCTGCCGGGCGGTTTCTTTTCCTTGTTCCCCTGGAAGTAGATGGAATATGTCTTTGGGTATACTATAATAAGAATATGTCCATATACCCCATTTTCTATCTTCTTCAGGGGGACTATACGTCAGCTTGTTCATCTTGCGAGGACTTTCCCTTTACAAGCTCCCACTCCCCGACTTTCAGTGAGGCCCAGTCAAAGGTTGGGACTATGATCTCTAAGTTGGGCCCTGAAGGGTATGTGTACATATACATATTGTTTACAGGGAACGGAGGGTTCAGGGCCCATTTCAGGTTTAGGGTTTAGCGGTCCCATGGCTTTGGACCGAAGATTCACGAAGGCATACAGACCCCTTTGAATCCAAGTAGCCCAAAGTCGAAACTGTTTACCTAGATCCTCCAGCTACGCTCGACTAGGCCTGCGAACCCACAGACCCTAAATCCTAAACCCTAACCCTAAACCATAGGGACCAGGAGGGTCCTGGTATTGACTTTCCACTTAGGCCACTTAGGCCCACAGTTGGTATGGCGTATAGACTTGGATTCCTAGACCCTAACTCTCGGAA
Organism: Symbiodinium pilosum; assembly: GCA_905231905.1. NCBI lineage: Eukaryota > Dinophyceae > Suessiales > Symbiodiniaceae > Symbiodinium > Symbiodinium pilosum. The sequence continues at coordinate 11,697 of CAJNIZ010003406.1, read as the reverse complement.
TCCCGATAGACCAAAGGAAGGTACCGTTCAAAGACTTTAAGGCCCAATGTAGGTATTCCGGTCAGATTTGGATTCCTAGACCCTGTCCCAAGACATGACAAACCTGACGTGAGGGTCAGGAGAATTGAGTAAGTAGGTTAATCACGCTTACAATCCACCTAGTAACTCTGGTTGTCCCTATTGCCAAGCTGCTTGCTAAGTCTCCCTGACCCTCCTGCAAACCCTCGACACTAAACCCGACATGATATTGTAGGGTCCATTTTTTCTTTCCCAAACCCAAAACTGTAAACCCTAAACCCTTAACTCAAAACCCTGAACCCTTAACTCAAAACCCTAAACCCCTAAACTCTAAATCCGTCTTTGCCCGGCTTCTTTTAAACGGCTTTAGCCAAAGGACCCCGCGGCGAGCGCTTCTTCTCCCATCGTCTTGCCTGGATCCTGTGCTTCAACATTCTCCGAACAAAAAGAGATGTTTGTAAAGCCCTGAAAAGGCTTCAGGAATGGAGTTTAGGGCTTGCGCTTTGGGATTCCATTTGATGTTCCACTTTTTCGGGGGGGAAGATTCTTTTATATCCGTTCCTACATATCCTTTTAAAAGGAACTTCGCGAAGTATCCTCATATATCCAACCCTATATACACCTGTAAAGGGACCTGGGGCATCTATTTCAAGTGACCGTTTGCAGCTTACACGCGAAGAGTCTTTCTGCAGTTCCTAAGTCTTCGTGAAGTGTTGAGGACGATGCGTCCTAGCTACAAAGTCGGCAAAGACTGCTACAGTTGGCCACAACAAGTCTTGGGATCAGCTCCACGGGTGGCTGCAGCAGACTGCAACAAAGTCGTCAGAGATGGCTTCGCAGAACAACGCGAGGGTCAACACAGCCAAGGAGGATGTTTTGACAGGGTTTAGGGTGAAGGGTTGGGATAACAGTTTAGGGTTGAGGGTTTAGGTAGTGTCTAGGGTTCAGGACCACAATCAGGGAACCTGGAACCCCAGGAATACAGTAGGAATATGAGAGGGATGTACCTACCAGGGTCTTTATTTTCCTGCAATGCTCCCACCATATTAGTCTTGGAGTTCCTTGGCTGGGGTCCTCATTCGGGTCCTTTTACAGGCTTCCTGCGGTGGATGATGAAGACGGACTAGGGGCTTGGGTGTTAGGGTTTAGGGTTCAGGGTGTTAGGGGGTGGGCTTGGGTGATGAGGTCGCAAGAGGATTTTGGTAGCCTCAGCCTCTACAACAGGGACCTGTTAAACATAGGTGCTACATGATATTCACGCGCCGTTCGTCTTCAGTTTGGGGTGGGGCTAACCGCTTTTTTTTGCCAAAGGGATTCGGCCAAGAGAGTCCTGTTTCGTGTTCAGGGTTGACTCGGCTAGATGAAGATCTACACCGACTGTTGAAACCAGAAGCGCAGAATCATGACTCAGAATGGATGATGTCTGACTTGCGTGGCCTTATACGCGAGTCTCCCAACAACCCGGCTGAGGGTTTATGGTTTTGTATAGTAGGCTCTAAACCCAAACCCTAAGCCCATTGCACAGTTCTCACGAGGGCTGTGCTTCTTAAGCTAGATTCTTCATACACGTGCAGGACTCCCCCGGCTTTTGAGAGGTTCCCAAACAAGTCTAAGCCATCCCAAACACTAAACCCAAGGATCTAGGGTGTATAGGGTTTAGGGTTCAGAGTTGTAAGGCTTAGGGTTTAGGGTTGTAAGGTTTAGGGTTCAGGGTAATACAACCAACGGCCTTTCAGAACCACTTTGTGCTTTCTCAGTTCTATTTCTGGCCGGATCGCCACAAGAAGAACGGATGTGACAGTCCTGTTATACTGCAAGAGTACCCTAGGGCTCCAGTTACCAAAGTAATGGGAACTGGGTTCTATATAGCCTATAGTTACATAGCCCAGTAACCTATTATTTAGGTAACTGGGAGCCCTAGGAGTAGCCTAAACCCTAAACCAAAAGCTGGTAATAATTCTGAGCCCTGAACAATAACCCCACATCCAAAACCCTGAACCCCAAGACAAAGACCCTGAATCCTGAGTCCCGACACGCACGACCCAACATCCAACCTGTGAGCCCTAATTAAACCCTAAACCCAACCCCTAAACCCCCAAGCCCTCAGATCTAAGCCCTAAACCCGCCCTAACATCTTATCCCTATTCCTATGGCTAGCCTAGACCATGACCTTAAACCTAAAACCCTAGTCCTACGATTCATTACAACTCCAGGTCGGATGCCTATCCTCGGAGCGTGGCAGCACCTGCCGGTGGGATAATCGGGATCAGGGTTCTGGGTTTAGAGCTTGGCAGGTTTTAGGGTGTAGGGTTTCGGGTTTATGAGTAAAATGGTTCAGGGCTTGGGGGTTTAGGACCCAAACCCTAAACCCCAGATTTTCGGTTTCAGGTTTCAGGGTGCGGCCTTCAGGGTTAAGGGTTAGTTTCTCTGGATTAAATCGGGTATGTATCCATGCATGGGGAGCACGCCAGCTTTTTAATCAAAAGTATAGCTTACCATAAGAATTTCTGGGGCAAAAGCGTGCTTATGTAAGGGTGTACCGAACCTCAGGGAAGGAACTTTCTTAGATTTCATTGCGTAGAAGATTCTAGCAATAGCTATGGCGCCATCACTTCCTCAAATCCTGAACATGATGGTTTCTGTTTCAGCAGCACATGATTCAGATTGTCCCTGCCCACACCCTGAAGTTCAATTTGGTGATACTGCAAAGCCCTGAAAGCTCCAGGGCTTTGCATATCGATTTCAGTTGTTCTCGCTCCCGGTGATTCCATGGACCAAAACTTTTTGCGCAGCTCTGACTGAGTATTAGGTGACCCCCCTAATAGCCTAAACTGTAAGTAGATGCAGCCAAAGGTAGGGTTTCAGATGTTCAGCTTTAAGATTTTGAGTTTCGGCTGTAGGGAGGTGAGGAAAAGTTTGGGCCATTGAAAGTTAAGGTTTCAGGTTACTTTTGGTGCTTGATTCGAATCACCTACTAGGGAGTCACATTAGCTAGGCTCTACTTCTCCGGGGCTCCAAGCTTAAACAGTTTTTGGCCCGAACGTCCACAAATAGCATTTTTGGGCTACCTGGAACACTGCTGAAGTATTGAAATATGCTCATAAATGCGCACTTGACCACCGATGCTTGCTTACATGAATACTTTATACGTGGAAGATTTGGCGATTGCAGACTTATGCTATTGCCTGACATACAGCCCTTGAGGGTGTACCAAAAAGGCCCTGGCAATGACAGTTTTGATATCTACTGTAAAGACAATAATAAGAGCAACAGTCTCAGTCACAAGCATATTGGTAGTTAGCATATTTCTGCAGAAGTGATCGAACCCCGAACCCTCACCCTGTACCCTCAACCCTAAGTTCCTAAACCCAACACTTCCACCCTTGTTGGTGGTTGCAGTGACTCCTTTCGCAAACACTACCCTTCTCAAAGCAGTAAGTGTATAGGACATACGGCTTAGGGTTTAGGGTTCAGGGCTTAAGGTTTAGGGTTCCGGGTTTAGCTTTTGAAGGGTATGCTTGGGCCCTGACGTGGTTTTGTGGGAACCAATTTGGGCCCGAAGGATATACGGCGTACCTATACATGGATCCTTGGGGCACGAAAACTAGCACAGAACCTTTAAATCGGCCACTCGCTAGACAGGCAAAGCTCAGATTACAACCAGGAAGTATCTTTCCAACATACTTGATGGAGAACACAAGCAGTCCCTAAAACCTGAAGTCTAAAGCCCTACGGTGAAGTCTAAGTACCTAGACGGCTTCTATGCTAGTGTCCCTCGCAGCTACTACACTGGGTTCGGGGGTAGGTTGGGGGAGTTGCAGTGATATCCCAGCCGTGGCAAACTAACTTGAAGCCAGTGTAGCGTCTACATAGGATTTAGGTTTTAGGGTTCACAACTGCAGGACGTGTTTGGTTTGGGGTTTAGGGTTCGGGGTTTAGGTTTCAGGTTTAGGCTGACGGTTGAGGATTTTTTCCACAAATTGCATTGCCAGCTCACTGGACAACAGTCCGCACGCTATGGCATTGCGATAGGGATTAGTGATTCGAGGGTTATGGAGAGTTAGTAAGCAGGTTAGTACAACCCATATACAATCCCTACTTCTCTCCGTTGTTAGCCGACTTACTCAGCCTCTCGGACCCTAACCCTCAAGCCTGCGTATCATTGCAGCTTCCATTTTTCCATTCCTCACGAAGTAGGCCTGACCCTCCAAGTAGAGAGTACTGGAAGTCAGCTGAGCGTTTCTCTCTCTAAACCCTAAACCCTGAAACCAAAAGCAGCAGTCGTTGATTCTTCCTCATTCTGGAGGAGCATATTTTACAGACTTCAGAACCCAAAGATCCTAAGCCCTAAGGGTTTAGGGTGTAGGGTATAGGCCTTAGTAAGCCATCCTTTCGAGTAGCAAGTATCAAAAGAGGTACAACCCTTTGTTCAACGTTTGGGATTGACATTGCTTGGTTTGAAGCTAGGGTAGCGGGAGCCCTTGTGAGAGGCATTTGTAGCATTTGGGGTCATATGTGGGCCGCGATTCATCTCAGTTTCAGGTCCCACTTTACATGCTTCCCCAAACTCTAAACCCCTAAACCCTGAAACCCTAAACCTCTAAACCCTAAACCCCTAAACCCCAAACCGCGATTGCCCTTGTGCTAGCGCAGGCCAGTTCCAAGCAAGACGCTTCTGATGATGGCCCAAAGATGGCCAGCAGGGGGTTTTGGTGAAACTTGGGGTGTGACTGTTTAGGGTTTGGTTTAGGGTCTTAGGGCATATACCCTAAACCCTAAATAAACCCCAAGCCCTATAGGGGGTCATCCTAGACCCTCGGGTTTGTGGGGCTCAAGGGTGTAGCAGTCGACGGGGCTTGGCCTTGAGAGTTCAGGGCGTTCGAATTTTGGAAGTTGAGCCCCAAACTCAAAACCACTTCTTGTTCTGGGATTCAAGGACACCCGCAGGTGGGCATCCCTCGTACAAGGCTCGTATAAGCGTCATGGGGCTATATGCTGTCTATATAGGCCTCTTTAAAGGGTAGTCACCTGATAACTTCCCACCTGATGTTTTCCTGAGATTTGCCGTTTGTGCGCAGATCCCAAACTTTATCCTGTTGTGTTGACTGTCTTATTGGATTGTAGTATGATATGTGCTTCAGGCATATCAGCAAAGAGGCAGTATGCTGGAGGAATGAGTTAGCAGCTGTTAGGCAACAACATAGAGACAAGGATAAGCTAGCAGGTGCCGTCCTGGATTTGGTATGCTTTCTCGGTTGAGTTCTTTTGATACTTGAGGAAGTTAGCAAGTTCCAGCGTTCTCTCAGGGTTTAGGAAGCAATGCTTAGTACCATCTTCCGCCTGATTTACATCGAACACTCTTTTGGCAACTCACAATTTCTGTGGACGGCTGGAGTTCTTGAAGTACCGCAAGTTCTTGGGCCCGAAACCCTAAGACACATGGCAGTTGATCCAAGTTCCTGGTCCCAAAACTGCCATTATGACGAACAATTTCCCCTGCAATTTGCCCAAAAGACTTCTAGATCAGCCCCTAAACCCTAAACCCT
>CAJNIZ010003405.1:0-22951 GCA_905231905.1 Symbiodinium pilosum | reverse complement strand
TGCCGGTTGAGGGCCCCTTCAAGCCCGACACCTACCGCTACTAAATCTGCCAAGCTCCCTGTCTCACACATGAACACAGTAAGACCCAGAAGGTGGTCGTAGTTGCAAAAGATTTGTTTCAGCTGCCTTTGGTGGGTTCACCCCCTCGGCGCCGCGCAGTGCACTGTGCAGTGCAGCTTTCTTGTATGCGAATCCCGAGAGCGCTTCTCCCACCAACCAAGGCAGCTTGAGGATCCAGGAAAAGGTACCTGTCCAGAAGGGACGTCATGCGAGCAGTTTGAGCCCAGACGTTGTGTGTCACTGTATCCTGAAGGTGCAGCTGGTAATCCATCATCTCATAAAGTCACAAAGCACTGTTGCAGAGGTGAGGCTGCAGCCTGAAATGTATTTGCAACAGATAATCTATAAGCAATCTCCAGGTCGCTCCAGGTGAGGATGTCATCAAACATTCCTGCTATCACGAAGCCTACCTTTGAGCCGAACCATCTTACTGCTTGTGCTTGATCCCCGAGCTGAGGGGGTGAATCTGAAAACAGCCTATAGCTCCTCATTGTCAGTAGGGAATGAAGGACCGGATCCCCACAGTAGTGCCTTGCAATCCGGTATTATAGTCCCTACATCCTGTAGTCCTTCACTCTATTCTCAACCTTGAACAATATCATGAAGTTTCTGTATTCGTTTCCGTTCCTTCGTTCCTGATGAACAACCAGCTAACCCTTAAGTCTAAAACTCCTGCATGCCCCTTCATTTCCGGTTTGCTTTTTCATTTGTTTTGTCCGTTTCCCACGCCCTAGGCCTCGAAGCAGCTTCTGTTTCATTTGCCGTCTGATTCTCCATTACGGCGGTATTGAATCCAATACAATTCCTTGAGCACACCTATATAACCATTTTACAACCCCATATAATCTAGACCCTGAGCAGGCTTAGACCCTCGAGGCCATTTATTGGCTCAGGCGCGATTTCTACCCTGGTAGCGAAATACCATGGCGCATCAGAGACACAGAAGAACGATGGCTGGGGCCCTGAGCAATAGGGAGCGAGGAATCTCAAGCGATGACCATGTAATATCCCATAGTCCCTTTATCGTTGCGAACTCTAAGCCCTGAAGCCTAAGCCCCATAATCCTTATATAAGCCCTATATAACCCCTATTTCACCCCTATATAACCCCTATAATCCCAGAAGTTTCCATTTTGTTTTCCATTATCCCAATATAACCCCAATATAACCACTATCGTTTTCTAATATACACCTAGCTGGCTTGGGCAGAAGTTTTGGCTGGGGAGAAGAGTTGGGGAAGTTATGGCTCAAACCTACACAAGGTTCCATACCCCAAGCGCCTAAAAGCAATATCCCTATTAATAGGGTTTAGGGTTAAGGGGCTAGGGTTTCGGGTGTAGGCTTAGGGCTCAGGGTAATCCTATGCCCGGTATATGAACCCCCTAATGTAATCTTAAGGTGTCCCTATAAGAAACCTCTTCGTAATGGGGGGGGGAGCTCAACACCCTAAGTCCGGCAGACCAGGCTTGTTAAATAATATAGCCCTAATATAGCCCTTATATGAGCCAATGTAGTCCTCTAGAGTCCCTGAAAGGGGTCCCCAAACCCAGGGATACAACCCCAAGGGTACAAGCCTGAAACCTTTGATTATCCCCCAAACCCTAAATCCTTACACCTCAACCTCTGCTTGGACGGTCTGGCGGACTTAGCTCCTTGGGCCTTAGACCCTCAACCCTTTTAAATACTCCCTATTGTAGGTACCTACGGGTTAACACTTATTGTAGTAGGGGTCCTGACGTAGTTAGTAAGCATGCAAACAACCCCTGGTGAGGTTTTAGGGATTAAGCGGTTGGGTTGAGGGGTGAGGATTAGGGGTTGAGCGTTGAGGGGTTGGCTAAGGGTTATTATAGGGGTTAATTGTTAAGGTTACTAAGAACCCTGCACATGCTTAGTAGATTCCCTTGTCCAACATTTCCCGGGGTTCAAGGCACAAGGTACCTCCAGGGATGCAGGAGTTTGACCATCAACCGTACGACAAAACGAAAGTGATACCATGTTATTTAGGGTTTGGGCCGTATATAGGGCGGTTAGTATGGAATGAAGTTCTGGGACGGCTACTGGGCATAAGCTGGCCACATATATGCTAGGGATCTTAAGGATTTAGGGCCCATAGTTGGGGCCCAGGATTTCGACCTCAGGCGATCTTGTACTCAACACGCAATCAGTTCTCTGACAGCCACCATAGCCCACCTCGGATATCCACCCACCTACTAGAAGGATGAGCGCTAGTCTTTTTTGTGATAGTACTGTGCCCCCGGAAGGCCCTGATATCTTGCAAGGCCCCATATGCTCCCGAAGGAAAGCAGAGAGTGTGCAAAGGGTTGGTCTCTGCATAACCCCCCCCATGAACCGTAGAACTAAATCCCCAAAAAATCTCTCGAATCCTACAGCTTTAATGACCGGACCCCCAACCCCACGGCAATTCCAATTACAAAAATAGGCCGCGAGCGATCCCTGAACACTCTACTCCCTAAACTTACTAGTGCCGAAGGGAGTCAAGGAAGGAATATGGTTGCAATTCCAGGGTCATGTATGGTCTCATTCCTTGTGCAAAGCCCCCTTATACTCTCTCTCTAAATTCCTGCTTCCAAGCATTTTTGCTATTTCCATACGTCCCTTCTGCAATTCCTTCCAAAATAGTTGCTTTTTGATAATAGGGTTTCAGGGCCCAAACACTCTCATACTATTCATGGTATTCAGGCCCGAAAGCCCTAAAGCCCTAAACCCTAAACCCTAATACCTAGTGTCCAAGTTTTACGTTAGTCTCCATGTATTTCCCACCAAGGCCAGAGCCGAACCCAAACCACAGGGGTTTAATAGGGTTTAGGGATTAGGGTTCAGGGTTTAGGGTTTAGGGTTTAGGGTTTGGGGTTTAGGGTTTGGGGTTTAGGGTTCATGGTTTAGGGTTTAGGGTTTAGGGTGGTGGTGGAGGAGGGGGTGCGGGGGAGGGTGGAGTTTTCAGGAAGGTCGCCAGCGCAGCAAAAGTAAACCCTGAAGCCCAAAACTCGCTTATTCGTAGTCCGTTGTATTTGCGGTTACAAATAACACTACTGTTTCTAAACCCTGAACCCTAAACCCTTGCCTAACCCGAAACCCAGCCTAAACCCCACTCTTCTAAGCCCTGTGGCTATAGTACTGACCCCACTCAGTAGCACTTGCAGTATATTTCAAAAAGGCGATCATAAAGCCCGTTAATGTTAGCTGCTGCTCTTTTTTTTTTTTCCTTTTTTTGTGGGCGGCGCCCTAAACCCTAAGCTCTAGTACCCAACCCTTTGCCCAGGCATTTGCCGCCCTTCTGGTGGCCTGTCCAGCAGCCGCACTTGAGGCGAGGTTGCCTAGCAGGGTCTTAGTCTCCTATATTTCCAGAGGGAAGAGTACAACTTTGCATGTTTATTCCCTACGAACCTAAAGATTATCTAAGACATAGTTTTTCAAAACATAGACCCAGGGGGATTCCTGAAAAAACAATGGAAGCTGGCTTAGGATAGAACACCTCCATATAGACATATCATTAAATGCCATCATTGTCCCCAATATGGTTTCACGAATATTCCTTTATTCAGTTTTGTCGGTCACGATGGGTACAAGGGTACAAGGGTACAAGGTGAAGTGAAAGTAGTTATGGTTGGGTGTACAGTACACAGGTTTTGTCAGGAATATTCTAGGCGGCCCCTCTCAATCCCAATCCCTAATGGCTCTGGTTTTTGATGAGAGCTTGTGAGTGCCCATTCGCGATACAAAATCCTACCTCACAGGGGGTATATGCGAGCTTACCAAACTTTATTAACTGTTATCCTAGGGGCCGCACAATCCTTTTGTAGTCGCAATATATCTTTGGTTGGGCCCCCACCTACTACTAGTTATTGTGACCACAAGAGGTAATGGTAATTCCTTATATATTCCTAGTAATTAGTGTGGGGGCCCAACCCAAAATATGTCTTGAGAGCACTGCATGAGTTTAGGGTGCTTGGGGCTGTGTTAAGCACTGGAGACTTGGCAGTTTGGATTTATGCGTACCGTTTAGGACAGAAGGGGCCTTCGAAATTGATAAACCCAATACCCGCAACCGCGAACACTACACCCTACTGTCTAAGCCATAACCCTGCGCCCTAGCTGAGGATTAGACATGAATCTTGTGAAGCAAGGTTTGGATTCGAGTGGGGGGCATGGGTCAAACAGACTTTCCATTGCAAAGTCCTTCTAGCCCAAAGGGTCCATGGGGTTCTCAGGGCCCGAAGGGGTTCCCATGTAACTACTTTAGGGCCAAAGTATATACCACATTGCTACATGGACCCTTTGGGTAGTTAGGACATACTTGTACATAGTTTCCGTGGTCGCCCCTTCTTTCTCCAAAATTCGATACGATACTCCTTGTCATGGGTTGCCCGCAGCAGCATCCATAATGCGTTGAAACCTGCAAGCAGCTTTCCCTAAGGGTCCAAGTACCTAATAATCAGATACTTACCCAAAACCCATTGGCAATTCAACTTGACAGCTTGACTACTGTTCCAAGGTCGAACACATGCGCGCTACATACAGGTTCCAAGACCTGGGATTTGGTAGCTGCTCCTAATTGGAGCTTTAACTGGCTTAACGAGGTTCCTACGTCCCATGAACTCCCAATTGAGGTCCTATGCCTTGAACCCTGACTTTCAGAGTTCGAAAGCAAGAGGATGATGTCACTGTCAAGTTTAGCAGCCAGAACATCCAGATGGCTGTTGCTGTAGGGCCTATATATGAGCCATAGTCTAAACTCCTAGTATCCCACTTGAGTACCCCTATACTACTCCCCTATATGATCCCCTATATAACCCCCTCTAAGGAGTTTAGACGGTAGTTCATATGGCCTAAGACATGATGCATCTTCAGAGCACATCGTGAATTGCACGGGATCGTTGGTCACCCCAAGCCTGGAATGAAGGATGGTTTAGGGGTTTAGGGGTTTAGGGTTTTGGGTTTAGGGTTTAGGGTTTAGGGTTTAGGGTTTAGGAATATGAGCTATAGTCTAAACTCCTCAAATGGGGTTATATGGGGGATTGCATAACCCCCTTTATTTGGGGTTCAGGGTTTAGGGTCTAAACTCCCTAAAGGAGCGTTATACCTCGAGGGGATTATGCAGGGGAGTATGCTAGAGGTTATTAAGGGGGTGCTAGGAGTTTAGACTACGGCTCATATAGACATGATCGAGGGTCCTGATTCGGGGGCTCGGGTGACACAAATACTTTCAGCAGTTGCAGGACATGTTTAAAGTTGTCTGGAGACTGTAATGCACGTCAAAGTGTCTGCAGTGGCTACACAGCGTGAAGCAGCAGATGACATAAAACTAGCACAGTAGAATTTCCCCTTGGGCCCTGGATATCCAACCTTGTCTGACATATTTCCAAAAACAGAACCAGCAAAAAGGGAAGACATGCAGTGTCCAGGTGTGGCATGCAAGGCTACTAAATGGGCTTGGACCATTACCAAGACTATAGTTCTAGATGTCTTGTATAAGTGTGGTATACGATACTTCAAAAAGATACTACTTACATTTGGCCTTGAAGTCTATAAATATTACCTACATGGACCCCTTTAGCAATGGTAATTCCTTAGGCTCCTATATTACGGCTTGTTGCTTGGTTGCTGTCAGGGAACTTAGATTAAGTTTAGGGTTTAGGGTATTTATGAGCCGTTGGCACGGCAAATTCTAGGGGAACGCCGTGACTGGAGGTTATAGAGCCTGAGCAATAGACCCTCTGAATCCTATTCTCTTTCAGGTTGACATTTTGGACGTTCTTGTTTTTAGATCTCGAACCCAAGCCAAAATGCCCAAGCACTGAACCGTCCAGCTTCATGGTTACACACTCGGCACGAAGAGCACGTGAATCCTTCCTAGCCTGGATCCCCCAAACACCTAGCCCCCTGCAGTCATGTCCCCTTAATCCCGCGGTTTAGGGTTTAGGTTTTAGGGTTAGACCTTAAACCCTAAACTCCAAACCCAAAGCCTTAAGACCCTATAAATCCTGCCACTACCTATGCCCCACTCTTTCTTACCATCCCCTTCACATCTAGGTGTTTATTGCCCACACATACCCCTTTAAAAGTCCTTACATTCAGTCCCCCACCCCAAACCCTGAAGCCTAAACCTCTAAACCCTTAACCCCCCAAACCCTAAATCCCACAAAAGTCCATATATTCACTTCCCAACCCCCCCTTAAGCACTGGTAAGTTGAGTGGAAAGGCTCGTAGCCCTAGCTTGGTCCAGGTGGTGCTGTCCTCAGATTAGGGTTCGAGGGTTTTAGGGTTCTTGGGAATTAGGTTTTTGAGGTCTAGGTTTTTTGGGTTTTGGGTTTGGGCATTGGGGTTTAGGGTCTAGGGTTTAGGGTCTAGGGTTTAGGGTTGAAGGGGTGTAGGGGTTTGGTTTAGGGTTTGGTGGAGGAGCACATTACACTAAACCCCTTAGGCTTGCCCGCGGGAGCCCCATCCTGCCCCAAGGAAGCCGGAATCCATGCGAAGCTCCGGGAAATTCAGGGAGCAACATGTGAAGAGGAGAACTGCTAGCTTGCAGGGGCAAACAACTATATAACCCCTATATACTCTATTTCCCTATTCCCTACTAAGAACCAGTAAGTAAGTTGTGTGGGTGGTGTGTGAACCTTGCGAAGCGGGGTTCTCAGCACGTTTTGATTCTTCCGTTTTCGCAACCACATTGCTATATAACCCTTATAACCCTTCTAAAGGTACCAGTAATTTTCGCAACCCCCCAACCTAAAGTCGAAGCCTGAACGACTTCCAATATCAGACGCGAATAGCCATAGCTCTCATACTTGTTGGTTCTTAGTAGGGAAAAAGGGAATGCAGCATATGGGGGTCACCCTAATAACTTAGGTGGACCTGCACCCCAGTAACAGTCACTATACTATACCACTATTATAGGGTGGGGAGTCCACCTAATATGCCTCAAAATGGTTAAATGTGCCTCGAAGCCACATTCTAGTTTAGTAGGCCCTACATTAGCTTTTCGGAGAGTGCTGTCGGCATGCTTTATCTTACCTCATGGCTTGTTCGAGACTTCAGCTCATGACCCCTTGTATGAGACGTCCTGTGTTCTGAAGCGGTTTGGGTTTTGGGTTTGGGGCTCACGACAGTGGTTGGGCATTCTTGCGGCCAGCTATCACCCCACTTCGAGCATCCGCCATGAACCTGAAACTTACGATAATGGGTCAACATGTGAGTTATATTCGGCACTTATCGGGGGCTATATAGGGGAGGCGTATAGGGGTTATGAAGGGGGATACTAGGAGTCTAGACTACGGCTTATATGTAGGTGAGCAGGTCTTGTAGGGTCCGACGAGAACGACTTGCTTGGAATCACGAGGAACTGTGCAAAGAAGCAGTCTCTGCTTCAAGTACTGTAAGAGCCTCAAATTGCAACATTCCTCATATACCTATGGTACAGGGTTATTGTCAAGTAGGAGCCTTTTGCTGCTACGGATTGTAGTACAAGTTTGGGTATATGACACCGGGTACTTGGACCCTTAAGGCATAGACAGCATCCGCGTCATAGGCCTGCCACCTTTGGCCTGCAAGCAGAAAGCCAGCTTCAGGGTTTGGGGTTTAGGACTCCTACAAGGGTTTAGGGTTTAGGGTTCAGGGGTTAGGCAACCTACCTGTGAAACTTAAGAAGACCTGAGACCTCCCCAAGTAATCCCCCCCCCACCAACATTGAACCCCCCCACCCCCTACTGCTAAATACTCCCCATCGGGATTGGCAATATCTGATGAGAGGGAGAGGGTCGGTGGGGTGTTTAATATTTGGGGGAAGGAAATACACAGAATCAGGGTTGTTCACCCCAAAATACCAGGTATTGGGGCAGTTCCTGGGTGTTTAGGAAGTCTAGGAGGTTAGCCGGACAACTGCAAATCTCAAGATGAGGTTGGTAAATATGGAAACCTCTAAAGCAGGAATTCAAGCCAACTGGGATGGGGTCTCACAGCTGGCAGCCCTATGATGCGGATCATACCCTTTTCTTTTTAAAGCCACTATACACCCTCCACAACTGAACACGAGACCCATCCTGGAATCCCAACTACCTAGCTCTTTTCTGGATTTGTTGCGACGTTTGTCTTCGAAATGTCATGCGCTGGAAGGTCGGATGCAAAGCTTAAGCTTTACGTCATTTAGGCTTCAGGGTTTAGGGTTTAGGGACCCCGGATGTCCTTCCTTCTTGGGGTTCTGCCCTACATGTTTGTTGGGAAAATAGGACATCCTGGGTCCAGTAAACCCTGAGCCGTACGCTGCCTTAGCCCTAATCCCTAAGTAGACCCCTCTTGCCCCCGAAGTACCATGAAGTAACCCCACCACCAAGAATGACATGCATAGACCCCGTTTTTGGGTAGCTGGGCCCCAGTAACTTTGAAGCCAAAACCTGGGTGGCCAAACAACCATGCTTTAGGCTTTAGGGTTTACACGCTGTTGTTCCCAAACAACCACCCTTACAATTTTTTTATAGATTGGGCCCTTTGTCTAAGAAGTGGCAGCTTTAAGAAAACCATTCCACGTCGGTTTCTTTGGCAATCCAGAGATATTCCCATGTCCCCTACCAACCCTAAACCCTAATATCTATATCTATACCCAGATTCCCTTATTCCCTACTAATCCCCCCGGGAAGCATTGCTTCCCAGGGTACTGCGCGAGCACCGCCCGATGCAGCATTTTTTGCTGACAGCGAGGCAACAGCAGCGGCAGCCAGGTTAGAAAGTTTAGGGTTTGGGGTTTAGGGGTTTAGAGTTTAGGGGTTTAGGGTTTAGGTTTTAGGGTTGAAGGGTCAGAGCATTGTGACAGGCAGGAAACACGTGGAACATCTAATGAACTTACATGCAAGCTCCATCATAGGCATGGTATACAGTAAGATAGGGATCATAACGGGATAATATACAGTTATAGGGATAATACAGGGATACTATAGGGTGAGATCGGAATTCCTTACAAACGTCGGCCCGGCAGTTTTCCTATCTCTGAAGTCTACCCTCTCCCCATGTGAGCCATAGTCTAAACTCCTAGCATCCCCCTCAATAACCTTATAATAGGCACCCTAGATGGTAGTTTCATGTAGTTTCCCAAAATAGGGGAATCCCAATGTAGACCCCCAAATATTACAATCCTTATTATAGGGACCCCAAAAAGGTATGGAAACCCCCATATCATCCCTAAATAACCCGCTTTAAAAAGGACTTTAGACGATAGCTCATGTAGCGGCCCTTAAGAAGGACAGAAGTCTCAAGGCACCGTTGTTTAAGGTGTAGGGTTTAGGGTTTCCAGGTTGTTTTTGGGAGAGTGTGGCATTTTAGCCGGCTCCTTTTCCCGAAGCTCCTCCCTGCAAATCTTTAATGTCCTGACCATCAGTTCCCTTTGCAATGCAAAGAGCCACCTTTCCTCCCTAGATGCTACACTCTGAGACCTAATGACTGGACGTTTTGCTGTAAGGTGTTGCGGGGGAATCGCTTGGAGGCTGTAATCCCAGATACCCCACATATTTCAAGTTAGGAGTATACCCTAAGTTATATGAGGTTCCCGCCCTGTAATAGTGGTATCATAGGAACATAAGGAAACCCTAGTATATGCCTTATTATCCCTTATAGCCACTACTACAGGGTAGGGGGTCCACCTAAGGTATTGGGCTTTTATGGCAAGGGAGGACAGTGTCCGAATCGCCAGGCCCGACCGCAGAGCAGCTTTGCACAAGACAGCCGGGGGCCCGGTCTATCCAAGACAAAAAGTTTAGGGTTTAGGGATCAGGGTTTAGGGTTTAGGGTTCAGGATCTAGGGTTTAGGGTTTAGGTTTTTGGGTTTAGGGTAGGACTGGAAAGTTCTTAACATGGTTTTCTTTTATTTTGTGATATGTCCATAATCCTAAGAGCCCGCCAAAAAAAGAATTTCTTGCAAAGTTCCGGAGGGAACTGAGTCAAAATTCGGGTTTCATCTGAGAATCGTTCAATGCAAACAAAATCTACAATCCTAATTCTAAGGACCCTCAAAACGGGACCCCTCAACTGCTGCAACTCATCATAAGTTTATGTTTGAAATGCCTAAGGGTTCTGATGTTACTCCTTTTTGGGGAGTGTTTTGCCTCATACCTAAAAGCCAAACCCTAAACCCTAAAAGAAACTACAGAAGGGCCCCGTGGGTGTTGCATGGGTTCACCGCATGCCACCCAGGCTATGGTTTCACATGGGCGCGCTCTCCCATCCCTTAGGCATCATGTTGAATTCGAGTTGAGTATAACCCCAAGGAACTATTAAACAGGGGGTTTAGGGTTTATCCTAAACCCTAAACCCTGAACCCTATAGGGAACATATTCTTGCTATGGGTCCAAGGGGTTGGCAGAATTTCGTGTCTCCAGCTGAGATCACAGTAGACATGATTTCAAACTTATGCTTGCGCGGAACAAGGGTTGGCATAAGCTGACACAAGGACCACGGTCATGCCGTTACTTAATATGTATATATATATATATATGTTGGATTTGGGGTGTGTGCGTTCAGGGTTTAGGGGTTTGGGGGTTTACGGGTTTAGGAGTTGAGGGTTCAGGAGTTCAGGATTTAGGGGGTTTAGAGGTTTGGGGTTTAGGGATCAGGGTGTAGCGAGCAACGGTTAGTTTAGCGCTCAGTGTTCTGGGTGTTGGACTTGAGGAACTCGTAGCGGTCGAAGTTTGCTATATATATATATACACACATACATACATACGCATGTATACATACACATATATGTATACACGTGTAGATCGTATAGATATATGAGTGTCTGCATGTGTGTGTGTGTGGATACATATGTGACATGTATGTATATACAAGTACACCCCAACTGAGGAGGAACACTGCGTCGCATTGCTGCCGTGATTGGGCTCAAGGTGTTACACACTTGTTCCAAGGCCACCGCAAAGATCAAGGTCGTCCGCAGACAGTTTGCTTGACCTCCGGAACCACTAAACTGAATGGACCTTCAGGTCTGGACCCTCCCAAAACTTTCTTGTTACTTACGTGCGCTCGTTCTGTTTCTTCATAGTTTGTCCCTACTTCTCATGTCCTGTTTACTACGTCTAGTTTTGTACGTGGTCTGCCAGTGCTGCTCAGAACTTCCTAGCCACGAGATCCAAGGACCACAATGTAGTGATTAAGGTAGATTAAGATAGGCCCAAGCCCCAAACCCTACACCCTAAACCCTAAACCCTGAACCCCTAAACCCTCAACCCTAAAATAGGGGGAGGACAGAGCCTGAAGGAAGCTTCTGACTGCCTTGAAGGACTCCCTTCTAAGAGTCAGGGTTTAGGGTTTAGGGTTTAGGGTTTAGGGAGTCTGTACTACTTGGAGGATCTTCTAGGAATTTAACCTTCAAGGGTTCCACTTACTGTCTTTGAGCTGGCTTTTAGTAGGGAATAGGGGGATATAATCCCTTTCAAATGTATTCCCAAAGACCCCGTAATTTCAGGGTTGTATACATACGGTTGCGGCCTTAGGTCTGTGGCCTAGGAAACTACATGAGCTATAGTCTAAATGCCTCAAAGGGCCTTATGTAGGGGAGTACTATAGGGCTTATGAAGGGGGACATGGGAGTTTAGACTCCAGCTCACATTGCCTCATGCACGGGCTACATTGGGGCCATGTTGGGGGAAAGCTTTTCGGGGTGCAACCTTTCACGAACAACTCTGGAACCTTTGAATGCCCAAAACCCTAAACCCTCCAAGCCCTCTACCCCCATCCTCCCTGATCCCCTAAACCCTAAATCCTAAGCCCTAAACCCCAAACCCTAAATCCTAAACCGTGTTTAACTCTGTGCAAGGATTCCTTCTCCCCAGTCCCCAACCCTAAACCCTAAACCCTAAACCCTGGAACTCTAAAAGTGATGGCGGCCTCCCTTCACCTGTTGCGCATTCATGGCAGGCCTGTTGGAGCAGTTGGTTTCAGGTTTAGGGTTTTAGGGTTTAGGATTTAGGGTTTCAGGGTTGGTAGTAGGGTACCTGCAGCCCCAGGGTACCTGCAGCCCCAGGAGCTAAGAAACGCTTCGTTGCTGCCAAAAGTAGACTCAGACTCTTTAAATTTGAGGAAGCCATGCACACAGTGCAACGACTCCAATTTCTGGGCACTGTCAACAGAACCCCACATAGTCGCCCCCTGCTGGAGCAGTTATGACACTTGCTTCGGATGCCATAAATTGCTGCATGGCTCGGTTGAGCCCTTCAAGTTCATCCGAAACTTTGCATTCTAATTCTAATTATTGACCCTACCTCTCAACCTCCTGCAGCACTCCCCTACAGACCCAGTTTCGTGTAATGCCCCACCATTATGCCCGAACCCTCTACATGTCCCCATAAATTCCTACATAGTCCTCTATAACCCTGAACTCAAAACCCCAAGCCTCTATACTTCTCTGCATCCTATCTATCCCTTTTTTAGGCTTTACTTGTTCAGTCTAGGCTCAAGGCTTTCATTTTTTTTGAGAAATTAGGTTTACAGGCTTTCCAGTTTCAAGTTTCGGGCTTACTTTGTGCGAGCCTGGGGGATGATACGGGGTAATGTATAGCACTTATGAAGGGGTACAAAAGCACTTTCTCGGGTTGAGAAGGGGATCTCTATTCCAGTTTTGAGTTTTGGGCTTCGGGTTCCGGTTTCATCAATTTGGGTTTTGGGTTTGGGGCTTTACAGTTCCGATGTTTTGGGTTTGAGGTTTCTCGCTGCGTTGTAGAAGATAGACTCTAGATGGCTAGGTGAACTTGTTTTACGGTCCCCAAGATTTAGACGCCGGTTTGCCACCAAACAGGCCTGTATGATTTGATTAGGTTTTGCGGGGACCTATTCTAGTATGATTTTACGCAGAAAGCCCAAAACCCTAAACCCTATATGCCCCTATATAACATTATAGCCCTATATAGCTATAATATATCCATATATCCCTGAGTCCCCTGAGGCGATAGTATTACTAATTACTCAGGCTTCAGCATGAGCTGCGCAAAGCAAACTGCGCGACAGCCTTGGGGCGGACTGCACCCTACTTGGAGGGTCAGGGGGACTTAGTAACTAGGTTAATAATGGGGATAATTGGGGGTTACTATTTGGGTTATAGGGGTTATTAACCTACTTACTAAGTCCCCCGGACCCTCCAAGTACAACCTCGTGCATGTCCGTCCTACTTTGGGTTTTGGGTTTAGGTTACTTCTTGCTGAATTTAGCCCTGCGGGGCCAGGTACCTAAGCCTGAATAAGATGTAAGTTGGGCCCAGCCAACGGAAATTGCATGGGCCTATTCAGAATGCACAGTGGGCTTCGCAATGCCCATCTGGTGTTCCCCTCAGAAGCCCAAATGATTACCAGTGTTATCTCCTTATACTCCTATATAATGGCAACGTAATATGTCCCAGAACCCTATTCTAATGAAATAGGTCCCCCTGGTAGCGTGTCCTTCCAGGCGGTCCCATGGATCTCCACGCTGCTGCCGCAGACAGCGGCTGGCCTTTGTCGGTGTTGACCGACACTTGCAAGCCAGCAGCTAAGCAAATTTTGACTACATGAGCCATAGTCTCAACTCCTTAAAGGGGGGCTATATGGGGGGACTACGACAGTGGTTACTAGCAGCTCAGACTGTAATCCCCTATATAATCCCAGTTTCCATTTCATTGTCCATTTTCGTTTTCATGTGATTCTCCATTATTGGGGGGATACTAGGAGTTTACACTATGGCTCACATGACTCCAGTCTGAGGTGGGGAAGGCTCTACTGCATGTTGCAGGGCTTTTCAAACCCAGAGGCAGAGGCCTCAACTCTGTAACAAAGGGATATAACCCCCCTTAAGTAGATCGAATATGGGATATATGGGGATATTATTAAAATATACCTGAAGCCATATCCTATCTACTTATGGGGGACTATATGTGGTATTTGTGTTGCTCATGGCCCGAAGGTCTTTGGGGAAGCATATTAGACGTTCGGTGAGGCTCATGCGCTTGCACGGCTCGCGCAACGCTTTCTATACCTCAGATTTCCGGGCGTAGCTTCCAGTCAGCAGTGTTGATCACATTCACATTGGGCTCACTTCCATGGAGCGGACACTTGGTTTCTTTGATCAGAGAGACCCATCATTGGCTTCGCTTAGTATGCCACGTATACAATTCAGAGACTTCATGGGGTCTGTGTGCATATGGTAGTTTCCCAAAATAGGGGGACCCCAATATAGACCCCAAAATACTATAGTCCTTATTATTGGGACCCCCAAAATATTTGGGAAACCCCCACATATGCATATGCGAATAAGGGTTCCCAGCGGCCATGGTCCGCGTTCTTACATGGCAGCTTCAGGGTTTGGGGTTTAGGGTTTAAGGTTTAAGCCCAGTCCGCCATTCACATTGTTCGTCGTGCTTCACCTGTCTCGCGCATGCCAGCATCTTCGAAATCGTGATGACCCCTGCATGAGCCATAGGCTAAACTCCGTAGGGGGGGTTATTAATAAAGGGGATTAAATAGGGGAGTATTGCAGGGGTTACTACGTGGCACACCAGGAGTTCAGACTATAGCTCACATCATCTCCAAACTGGTTCATGTATCATTCCCTCTCCTTCCTAAGCATCAGCTAGCTGAAGGTCGCCGAAGATTGCCAAGGACGTCCTAGACTTTCTCGACTTTGTGCGCCGCATGTCGGCGGTTTCCCTAAGTGTCTAAGGACCCAAATTACGGGGTTTTAGGGCCCAACTACAATAATACTAATGGTATTTGGGCCCTAAAACCCTATCATGTGGGTCCTTGGACCCTTAGGGTTTGTGGTCTTGAAGAGCAGGGTTTTCTCCAAACGGGGTGCATTAGCCCTTAATTCAACCCCTGATTGATAAACCCTCTCCTTGTAAGGGTCTTATTATTCTTAATATTAGGATCCCGATTATAATCCCTATTAAGGGGAGGGGGTTTGTGAATCAGGGGTCTACATGAGGGACCATCCTCAGGATGTACGGGTATCCCGCCTGCGAGCATCCCTTTGGGGATTCCGCAGCAAGGAATCGAACAATGTCACAAATGAGGCTTGATATTCCGAGGCTCAATTCGTTAGCCAGACGGCATGTCCCCATGACCATTCAAAACCAGCGAGCCAGATAGTTAAGTAGACCGTCACGCCCAAACCTTGAAAGTTGAATTATAGCCCCCCTTTAGTAGATAGAATGTGGGCTATATGGGGATCTTGCTATAATATACCCAAGGCCATATTCTATCTACTTAAGCGGGACTATAAACCTTGAAGGCTTTAAACCCAACACCCTTGAACTCCAGAAGCACTGTAGATCTCAACGCAACTTTCCGATTTCCAAAAGCCGAATCCGTCAGAATCCCGACAGCTTTGGAAGCATTTCAAAATCCAAAGCCCTATTATAAGCATTTAACCCCAAGCCCTGCATAACCCCTTGTCGAAGTTTCCATTTTCTTTTCCATTCACTCTATATAACCCGAATATTACCCCAATAGGTACCTAAACCCTAAAGTAAGCCCAAAGGCACGGGCAGCCATGCGTCTGGGCAGATGTGTGTACTCCCAGACGGTGCGCTTTTGGGTCCGTGGGCTTGGAGTCCGGTTTAGGGTTTAGGTTTAGGTTATAGTCCCCCTTAAGTAGATAGAATATGGGGTATATGCGGATGTTATTATAAAACCGTTTCGATCTACTTAGAGGGGACTATAACTCTATCGGCCTCGAAACTTAGAATCATGAACAATCACATGGACAAGCGCATGAAAGCTGGACAATGACATGGCAACAGGTTTTTAAATGAGGGTGCAAGGGGCATCGAAAAGCAGGGAGTTCTACTACCAGATAGGGGCTCTACTAGCCGCAGTACTCCCGGCAGTTGTCGTGCTGCATAGAAGAAACAGCAGCAGCCTTCATACCAACAAAGATTTTGCAGATGTCAGGCCGATGTTGGCCTTGATTAGGGCTCAATGGTGCTCATGATGAGGATGATAAGATGATGTTGGTTGTGGTCTCTCTCGTTTGTAACACTGAAGTTCTACTGAGGTCATGGGATCATGGGGCTCCGTACTATTGCTGCAATCATGATTTTCACTACCATCGCTAAGCCCCTAAACCCTAAACCCTAACCCTTAAAAAAACACTAAAACCCTAAACCCTAAAACCCTAAACCCTAAACCCTAGTCCTTATTATGGGGACCAGCTCCGGCAGGCATGGCTACCCTCTCCCGAAAATGATCCGTCAAGGAATCCTAACAATTTGCTGGATCGATGAAGTGTATATGTGACGGTTCACATCATATCACCGACCCGAGAAGGCACGGAAAGTTAGTGTAATCTGTGGAAAAAGGTGAAGAACCCGAGAAGATTAGCATGGCCCCTCAACAAGGATGACACGTCCAAATCAAGAAAGGTGCCAAGTTTTGCTCTTCAAGGTCATGCTGGCACGAGGACACAACTTTCTGCGTGGTTTAAACAAAACGAACCTAAACCATGGTTCTTACAGCAGCGCCCTAGGACCTTTGACCTGAACCTCTAAACCCTCATACTCTGAATCATAAAGGCCCTAGAGCCCAAAACCCTAAACCCCAAATCCTAAACCCTCAACCCAAAACCCCTGGCCCTGAACCCTAAATAGTAGTTTCCGTTTTGTTGTCCGTGATCCCTTTATAATCCTTATGTCCCCCCAATATCACTATAAACCCTACATTCTTGCTACAGCTCCCCGGAAGCCAATGGAAGGCGCAAGCAAGCTCGGTCTGACCACGTCTGTTCCAGAGAACTTGGTCCAGGCCACGCCGGGAGTAGGTTTAGGGTTTAGAGTTTCGGGGTTAGGATTTAACGTTCTGGGTTCAGGGTTTAGGCTCTAGGGTTTAGGATTTAGGATTTAGGTTTCAGGGTTTAAGGTTCTAGGTTCAGGGTTTAGGACTTAGGGTTTAGGGTTGAGGATTTAGGGTTTAGGGGTTAAGGTTGGAGCCTCAAAGAGGTCTTGGTAGGCAGCTTTTAGCTATTCATATCTCCTATAGGTTTAGGGCTCGGGGTTTCCAACTTTAAGGGAGGCCCCATGAGCATAAGATAGTGCAGTTCTATCCCAGTTGATGGAAAAACCCTAAACCCTAACCCTTAAACCCTAGACCCTAAACCGAAGCCCATATGCAGGCATTTCATCTTCGCAGTGTTTGAGGTGTAAGTTTGTGGCTTAGTTCGGGACAGGAACTCTAGGTTAGGCATCTGGCCTACTTTTTTTGAGATAGCAGTGGCGGCAATGGGGATGGGTCTTGGTATGACCATCCAGAACAAGAGAACCTAGAAGTTTTTTCGCAACAAACGTGCGGCCTGGAAACTTGTTCTGCAAAGTCAGCAAAGTCTATAGTCATCTTGGATACAGTTGGTACGTAAGTACTCTAGGACCATAATTCCCAAGGTATAAGGTACTTAGGGTCATGTTGGGGCTGTCTAAGCCTTGGCACAATCTCTCGGTGTTCATCCAGCTTCCCTTTGGTGTTTGATGTATTTTAATTCTCACCGCGGGCAGTGAAACCCAACACCCCACACCTCACTAGACCCCAAGGAATTGTGTTGGGACAAGGGCTTTGGAGCCTGTTTGCCGTTGATTTCGATCTACTGTTTTCTCATTGATGCGTATATGTTCCAGACAGGCAGAGACAGATGTGCCCCTAACCCTGCATCCCTAGTCCATACGTGCACAGGACCTTTTCCTGCTGGAGCCTATATGCAGCGGTTCAGTGTAAGTGGCCGGTATAATCTTCATTAGAATCTTGGCGCCTGGAACCCTAAGTGAGCGGATCGCTCTTCTACACATCAACTCTAGAACCGGAACTTAAAGCGAGAACTTGAGATTCATCATGTGGCTCTAGGGTTCAGGGCATTTTTGCAGGTGCCTCTTCCCTGAGCCATGCTCCTTCACTGACCTGTTACGTTTTCAAAGGCTCTTGCGCAATTCTTGCTCATCTTAATCTTAAACTGCCTGTCTTGATATTAAACCGCCCGCATGATCTTACCATGGGTAGTCACCGTTCAATGATTTTGTGTTTCTTGATGTGTGTGCTCGCCCACTACGTATGTTCACCATGGAGGCTTGCAGAACCAAGCTTTCAGCTATCGATGCGGTCTTGGAGGCCATCGACCAGGATGATGCAGGCCTCGCAACAAGCTTAGGAGTTGAGGGATGCTTTTAGGTTTCGCCTTTGTATGCTCAGGGTGAGTTGTGGGCGAGTCACAGTAGGACTTACGAGCCTCCCCATTCTGATTAGAACATCCATCATTACCCGTCTGATCTGGTTTCCATTGCCTCTTGGCAGCATTCGGCATCAGTTCTGCACCATGTCGGGATCAGGAGGGGTCCGTGAGTGCGAGCCAAAGCAGGGAGGTTTCCAGAAGGCTGAACACCCCCCAACACCCCTCCCCCCACCCCCACCTCCAAAATGCTATATTCCCACACTGTGATGAAGTACAACCTTAAAGCAGCCCTAGAATACACAACCCTGCATGCAGCCTGAAACCCGACAGGACAAGCGGTAGTCAGGCAATCTCTGTTTCCGATTGGGTAGGAATGACCCAACCTACACCATGCCAACAAGCCCCAACACCTGAATTTCGTATAGCCAAAAACCCAGCGCCCAAGTTATGGAGGAGCAGAAGTCGACTGTCTTGACGGCCAGCTTTACTGGTGGCCGTCCCGGTCTCTGCTTTTCAAGAAGATTGTGGTGGTTGAGGGTTGTTCGGGGTTAAGCTCTAAAGGTCTTAGATTTGAAGGTTTTGTTTGGGTTTGAGGTGCTGGCTTGCATAGCATGTCGGGTATGGATCAGTTCGTCAAGATGTATGGGAGCGTGCAGAGGGGTATTTCCAGAAGATTCAGGGTCCGGGATTTCGGGGCTGGGCGGGGAGCGAGGGTATAGAGGCTGCTGCAAGACGCCTTCCACCAACAGCTTCAGTTACCGTCCCCCTATCTGACATGAGCTATAGCAGCTATAGTCTAAACTCCTTCAGGGGGGCTACATGGGGGGTTACATAGGGGACTACTATAGGGATTGTTAAGGGGATACTAGGAGTTGAGGTTATAGCTCACGTGGAATTGACACGGATCGCAGCGTTTTCTGTGCCTTCGTTGAGGTACGTTGTTGATATGTAGCAGGGTACCCAGACGCCTTGCTTGCTAAACGCTTCCCGCCTTGCCGTTGTGTCTTGGTCCTTCGCCCCGTACAGCAAGAGTTACGACGGGATGCAGCAAGAGTTACAAAGGGAGACACAAGAACCATCAGGAGAGTTATGTACACGCCAACTTGTAAAGCCTCTTTCCGGATTGTTGTTGCTAAGGGCGAATGACCCAAGATACTACTCAGACGTCGCCCGGGCCGGCGAGATAGAGCTGTAACCCCAATCTCTAAACTAGTAGCCTACCGCCACCCCCTGAACCCCAAACCCAGCATTTGATGGAAAGTCATCTCCAAGTAGATGGCGTGCAGGTAAACAAAGCTGGGCAATCCGTGGCACATGCCCTGAACCACCTCTTTTCCTTCCTGAGGCCTACAAGGCATAACTGGCCCTGCCCCTAAGCCGGGCTTTTCTGAGTGCATTTTCCATGTAGCAACATGAAATCTCATATGGCGCCCTTCGCAAAGGACAGAACTCTTTTTAGAGACCCTCTTCATGTTCCGCGTTAGTTTGGGGTAGGAAAGCATAAAACCCTAAGGGTCCAAGTACCCAAATAATGAGGGTTTAGGGACCAAATACCATTCAGATTATAGTTTTTGCGCCCTAAACCCTATTCTTTGAGTCCTTGGACCTTGAGGGAAACTCTAGACCTAAATCAGGCCGCAAAGTCTGTAAATATTACCTACATTGGGCTATTTGGGCCGCTAGGATAAGCATACAACTCTAAACCTGAATCCCGATCCCCCTAAACCCTAAACCCTCAACCCTAAACCTTAAACCCTAAACCTGAATCCCGATCCACGACACCTGCAAGGCCCGGACAGTGCCAGCGGGAAGAGGTACGAGGTGTCGACATGCGTGCCTCTCACTTGAATAGGGTTTAGGGCTTAGGGTTGAGGGTTTAGGGTTGAGGGTTTAGGGTTGAGGGTTTAGGGTTTAGGGTTGAGGTGTAGGCGTTGAATTCCTAGAAAGAACATGGTCAAGCTTTAGGACTGGATTTCTTGAGCTAACATAGGTTTAGGCTTGGATTGTTTGAACTTACACGTTTAAGTCTTAGTTTCTGGACCCAGGTTACATCAAGACATTTTGCACAGCAATGTAGAAGCCTCGAAAAAGCGGCAGCAACATTCTCCCAATGTTTCAACAGGTTCCTCTTTACATGTGGCAAGCGGTACCCAAACACTGTTGTGCTTTTCCCTGTCTGATGTTCATGAGGAATCCGCATGCGTGGGGGATGCTTTTTCCGGTATGTTAATTTCGAGGGATGCTGCAGTTGGAGGTCTGGCTTAGAATTTGCGGTAATAACGCCGTAAAGGGGATATACAGATACGGTACCAGGCAAGCCTAGATGGACTTTCTCAACAGTCTTTGTGGGGGCTGGTTATGCTATAGCTATGACACAGCCCTCGGTGGACTATGTACGGGCCTGCTTACGTAATCAGATTATCATGAGGCTGGTTTCCTGCTATTGTTGCTGTTCTTGCTTTCGCAGTTGCGACTGGATGCAGTTCCCCAGTGCACCTTCATTTCTGGTGGACGTCATACTGGTAGGTCCCCGGTGCAGCCGCTATCCCAATCCCAATATGAAGCCTTAATTCTGAAATCTCTAACGGTAAGCCCTAACACATCCGTCATCATGTTTGCACCGGTTTTCGTTGGGTGACCAGTTGACCCAATATTGGAATACTACACTTTAACACTTTTTTGGTTCCTGGGTCCTTATTCTGACAACTTATACCTAAAAAGTTTATACTTTTTTCTGGAGTGTACTCCAAACTAGGGTTGAAACTGCTCTGATGAGGTTCCAAGCTTCTTCGTTTCAGCCGCTTGCCTCAGCTCAGTTGGGGCATTCTCAAGATTTGGAAGCCCAGGAACGACAGGGATTACATGGGTATTATATGAGGATCACACGGACGTACAACGGTTGTAGAGAGATATGTAGGCAGAATCGGACTTCCATGGAGGATTCTGTAGCGATTGTGTTGGGAAATTCCCACTTCACCTCTTGACGTTCTGGGGAAGGATGGTTTAGTGAGAACTCCCTAGACGTCCGATTACTCAACTAGTAGGGCAGGGTGCCGGAGTCCCTGTATGAGTGTGTATGGGATTCCTTAGGACGAATCTTGGTGAGTGTAGGTATTGCTTAAAGATCCTTACGCCAAAAATCCCCGTAACCTAAAGCATATGGAGGCGTCTGAGGGATACCAACATCAGTCTTGCAAACTCCGAATGCCGCCATACTTGAAAGCCACCCCACAGCCCATTCCGAGTGTTAGCTAGGCTTTCAGGCAGTTTAAGGATTCCCTCATAGAGCCCAACCCTAATCCAAATCTGTGGGCCCATTACGCTTCAACATTGCCTTGAAAAAACCAACAGGGTTCCACATGGAGCAAAGGGGCTTAGGCCGCAAACCCTGAACCATGGCATGAAACACATAAATCTCCTGAGGGTCCAGGGACTCAAATACTTGTGTTGTAGGGCCCAAATACTATAATCTGAAAGGTATTTGGGCCCTAAAGCCCCATTCTTTGAGTCCTTGGACCTTGAGGGTCTGAACGTATATACATTTGTTCTCCCTGAGCCTTGCGCCGGAAACCTAAACACTGAACCCCCTACCCCTCAGACTAGACGCCAGGAAGTCGGAATATAGACATGGTAGTTTCCGTAAATAGGTGGACCCCAGCATAGATCCCCAAAACCCTTCTTATGGAGACCCCAAAGTGGTACCCCTGATTTTGGGATAGCCCCTTATAACCCTATAACCCACTTTGAATGGACCCATAATCTTGGGAACCCCACCATATCTTGCTCCCTATCCCAAAACCAAGGAGAAGTGAAACGTAGCGAAACTGGTCCCATGTCCATGTTCGAATTGTTCCTTGCTGTTTATCAGATAACCCGGAGGGTCTGAGGACCCAACTAATGGGATTTTAGGGCTAAAACACCATTCAGATTATAGTATTTGGGCCCTAAAATCCCGTTGTTTGAGTCCTCGGACCCTCAGGGATAAGTGTATCTATCCTAAGTCCCAAACCCCAAGCCATAAAGTGCGCTTTAGAGACCCCTCAGGGGAGCTTGGAGCGGCGGATGTGGACGTCTACGTTGCTGAGTTGAAGAGCGCAAGAAGGCCCTGGAGTTACTTCGACTTAGCCTAGGCATTGGTCTGTTTGGGAAGTTGATGACGAAAGAGTGGGATACCTAGCTGCCTGCTTGCTGAAAAGTTGGGCTCTGTTTGCGGAAAGGCAGCATCTTTGGAGTGTAAGAAAGGAAGAGAAAACTCCCTACGCTTTAATCCAGTGGAACTTCTCTTCATGCAATCCAGTGGTTGTATGTGTGCTGGCAATATTACGGGCGCTTCATTTTCGATGAGGCAACTCATATTTATATATGTATCTATAATGGGCTTATGGGCCTTATAAGAATTCGGTCATAGCCAACCCCAATTTGTTAAAGGACACTGGATTGCGCAGCAGCCTTGATTCTAGGTGCTATTAGCTAGCTCTCTGCTTGTTCCTGATAGAACCCGCAAAGGTTGAACCTCCTTCCCACAGATGCTACAGTCACCCCCCCCCTCAACTTCAGCGATTTTACCAGCAGACGACGCAAGTGAGTTGTCAAAATCATTGCGCTAGCACAGTACTGCAAGGATTTTGCAACTAGGCGGGACATTGTGGTTGTTCCAAGCACTTGCGGTTGCTGTGGAAGTTGCTTTTTGCCTGCAGCTGTATAGAAATTTTGGC
>CAJNIZ010003404.1:396-19530 GCA_905231905.1 Symbiodinium pilosum | reverse complement strand
CCTAAACCCTAAACCCTACTTACACCAACTTCAGACCTGCGGCTCTTCGACTTCGCCGAAGCTCCCGAGCCTGGGGGATGTGCTGCTCCCTGGACCCGCCCCCTGGCAGTAGGGGAGTAGGATGTAGGTGGTTCTATTAGGGTGATATTGAGGTTATATTGGGGTCATATTGGGGTTATATGGGGAATAATGGAAAAGAAAATGGAAACTACCATAGTGTATTGGGGTCCTATTCCTTAGGAGGACCCCCCACCCTGTAATAGTGGTATAATAGGAATATAAGAGGACCCTAATATAATCCCTATTATCCCCTATAGTCACTATTGGGGGGTCCACCTAATGTAGAGTTTAAAGTGTTTAGGATGTAGGATGCTCAGCCCAGCATGTAACGTGTGGGGCCCAGGACTTCATTTCAAGTTTAGGGGATTATTCAACTTACGCTTTCGGGGTTTGCGTATGCCCCAAACGTCACAGGGCTGGCGAGAGATTGAGGCCAAGGTTGAAGATGCCAGTATTTTGGTGGGCCAAGTTTTTGGGAGTGTACCATCGAAAAGGGGCTTCGCATGGGCAAAAACCGAGTATACTACCCTTACACCCTAAACCACAGTCCCTCTTACAAAATGCCATAATCCTTATCATGAGGAACCCCCGGAATGGTACCCCTAATTTTGGGAGACTCCCCTATAAACTCTGTGGCAACAAGCTGCTGCGGAGCTGGACGCGCCAAACTAAGCTGGAAACTCTGAACCCTAGCCCCCCAGGTATTCAACAGCTTTTCAATCAAGGTCCTAAGTTCCGGAAGCATTGCGAGTCCATTCTGACGCGCTCGCTTCCAGTGCTCAACTTGAATTGGTAAACTGACTTACCGTCAACCCTACGACATGCTAACCTGTTTGTGCTTGAAGCCCAAAATCCCCGCCTCTAGCCCTTATTTGAGCTATAATCTCTGGTATCCCTCTTAATACCCCCTATAATACTCCCCTGTATAATGCCCTTAAGGAGTTTAAACTATAGCTCATTCGAGCTGAGGCCTTCCGCAAGATCACCTAAGCGAAGCCAAAGCTTGCTGCTGAAGCCTCATGATTTCAGGGATTTGAAGGGGATATCTCTAGGCTGATAGGGGCGATCTAGGATGTGGTGTTTAGGATTTTGGTTGCTACGTTTAGCCAGTAAGGTTGAGGGTTTATGGGTAAGGTCGGTATGTTGTTGGGCGACCTTGCATTGGCCAGGATGGCTGGTAAGCTTAGCCCCAACTTGAGATCTTAAGTCTTGAAGCTTTCCGGATTAGAGCTCTTCAAGCGGTTCCGGGGTCTAGCGTGTCGAGAGTTGGGGCATGAGGTTTGGGGGTTTAAACAGAATCCTTGTTTAAGTTAAGGGGAGGTCCCAGTTTTAAACCATCCGGCTATCTTGGACCTGAGCGAGTTCCAGAATTTGTCCCGCCAGGCAACGAATACAATTCGTTACTATTGATAATTACTATTATCAGTACTACGAGGCACTTAGGACCCCTATTAAGGGTTAACCCTTAGGTACCTATAATAGTATAATGGCATCCCAAAGGGTTAAGGGTCTAAGGTCCAAATGCCAAGGACAGTATTAATAGGTGCCCTGTCTATTTGGGGGGCTGATGGCACCGGAACAAAGTTAGTTAGTTATCAGTATCAATATTAACTTTTTTGCTATTCCTACTATGGTCACTATTAGTAATATTTCCATTCTTCTTCCTAATATTTGGCCCAGTTGTTCCTTGCTCATACCATCCCTTAGGTTCATGTCTATGTGCTAAGTCCCACTATGTTGGCTTATTTCTCAAAATTATTGGCCCCCTTTTGGGTTCTTAAGTCTAATACGGCACCTAGTATGTAGGGTTACCAAAATGGGACTGTAATTTTGGGAGCTACCCATATTGCAAGCGCTTTCGCTGCTACTACTGGCGAGTACGGGCTTCACATTGTCCCAACTTCAGTTCAGCCTAGCTCTCCAAACTTCTGCCACAGGGATTCCCCATTCCTTGCCTATTCAATCTATGGCTCTCACTTTTTGAGGCCCTGAAAACCATTTCGGTTCCAGGGTTCTGAAAATGAGGGTCCTGTCTCGAGATGCCTTGTGGGCTGTGTAATTTGGAACACTTCGACTTGCATGAATTTCAAGAAAGCATGTGGAGCAACACATTCCTATAGCGGTCCGAAAAGGCACTCTAACCCATAATTTCCCTCCCTGCTGGCCTCGTTTCTGGAAGCGCATATCCCTGAGGTGGTCCGTCCCTTCACTCAATTCCAAAACAGGAATCTAGATGGGTACCCTAATGCAGTTGCAATTCTCCCTATGGTCCCCGTTACTAGGTCGGCGGATTACCAAGACCGCAGGATGTCTTGGCAGGACCCCCCCCACCCTGTAATGATGATATAAGAGGAATATAATGCGGGCCCTAGTATAATCCTCATTATCCCTTATAATCACTATTACAGGGTGGGGCACC
Organism: Symbiodinium pilosum; assembly: GCA_905231905.1. Taxonomy (NCBI): domain Eukaryota; class Dinophyceae; order Suessiales; family Symbiodiniaceae; genus Symbiodinium; species Symbiodinium pilosum. The sequence goes on along the minus strand of CAJNIZ010003404.1, from coordinate 17,051 downwards.
TAAATCCTAAACCCTATATTATCCCTCATAATCACTATTACGGGGTGGGGCCCCAGAACCCTAAACCCTATACTATCCCTTATAGGCACCATTGCTGGGTCGGGCCCCTAAATCCTAAACCCTATATTATCGCTCATAATACCGAAGGTATTTCTGTGGTGTTGCTGCTTGCTGCATCCGGGCTCGGGGTGTGAAGCCCTCGAAACCAATCTGAAATTCTAAAGCCACCAGACTAAACCCCAAACCCTAACCCCTCAACCCTAACCCCTGGACCTTACACCCTAAGTCCTAAACCCTAATCCATCAACCCTAAACCCTAATCCCTCAACCCTAACCTGTAAGCCCTCAATCCCCAAACCCTAAACCCTACTCCTAAAGCCTAATCCCAAAAACCAAGACAATCATCTGTGCTTTTGGTGCTTGCTGCACCAAAATCTGCCCAGTTACCTGTCCCACGGTGGGGGGAGAGCCTCAGAACAAGCACTTGGGTAGTTTCCATTTTAGGGTTCAGGGTTTAGGATTTCCGTTAATAAGGGGACCTCAATATGAGCTACAGTCAAACCTTCTTAAAGGGGGTTATATAGGGGACTACTATAGGGGTCTTGGGGGGGATACTATGGCTCAACGCGAACCCAAAATGCTCTAATCCTCATCATTGGGACCCGCCAAAAGGGATACCTAGCTCTGGAAACCCTGCATTCAGCGGTTTAGGATGTGGGGCTCTAAGCCATTTGTATCGTACTGCTCTGAGCACAGAACCGGACTGGTAGAAGCTTTGACTTTTTCCGGGGCGCCTTGAGTTATGGTGCTGGTGCACTGACAGCAGTGGACAGCTGTCCCCATTATTCACATACTTACAAGTCCCCCGAACCTAAACCCTAAATAGGAGAGTAGTTTCCATTGTTTTTTCCATTCCTTACTAACTTCAATTGACCCTCCAAGTATGGGCGTCAAGACAACTTGACAGTAACCTTGAAGCAACACTTCTCTGACAGATAGGTTTGACTCAGGAGTTCTGATGCCACTTTTCTAACCGCTGGTTAAGAGGAAATGAAGGAAGGATTTACAGAGACAATCATTGGGAGCAATTTCCCATTTCTTTCCTCAAACTCATGAAAGTATTTCCGAACCACCAAGGATCCTCCCTGACACCCCCACATTAGGCATGATCCTCATTATTCTTGTAATCCCCCTAGACCTACAATTATCAAAACATTGCTTCTTATACTTCCCTAGAATTATAATATGATTTTGAAAAGAGTTCTTCAAAAGACTACAGTTTAGGACCCCAAGAAGAGATCCCCAATGCTTGGCACCCGCCCAAGGAGAGCTTCCACTGGCTAAGGCTTTTTGCTCAAATGCGGCTTCAGGGGTGGATGCCTCAGGGTTTAGTTTCCATGAGGAGGCAAGACTTCAGATCCATATCGAATCATCCCTGTGTTTCAGAAAGTGGCATCCGCAACCATGTCTGTGATTTTCGACAAATCTCCTCTAGAATATATCGTCCAATAGTCCTGTAAAGATGTGTGGCTTCTTCAATGACCTGCTGCAGGACGCTTTTGGATCCATGAGCTGGATCCAAGCACAATTGCCAGAAACAAGTTAAGCAGCTATGCTGTGCGAACACCACCCTAAAAGTCAAAAATAGAGGAATGCAACTTTTCGTCTTGATCTTTGGGGCTTCATGCTTAACGGAATAAGGTCCAAAAAGATCGCAACGGGACCTCCATCCTAAACCCAAACCTGATGATGCCTTTCTCTTACTTTGAGCTATATATGGCAGGGTGTATGTTAAGATTAAATTCCCAAATGGGCACACCCCATAATATGCACTTCTGAAGGAACTTCATGCACATTCAACGAAGCATATGAGAAGGTATAAGTTCCGCCCTTAACGCCTCCACAGAAATGAAGGCCGCCTGAATATTTTCCAATAGCGTGATGTTACGTACATATTCGGTACGTAGTTGGTGAGTAACTCACGCTTTAGGGGTGTTTGCTAAGTGATTTCGGAGGCATGCTTGTTTTCATCCATCTTTCGGGTGCTCTCAACCTTGCTCATGACTTTGAAAATAGCCTGCTCAAGAAGGCAGAGGTCCCCTAAACCCTAAACCCCAGACCCTAAACCCTAAACCCTAAACCCTAAACCCCAAACCCGAAACCCTAAGCCCTAAACCCACGGCGGGAGGCTCCACGAAGTGAGCTATGTTGAACTTGGAGGAGCTTTGATCCAACATCCGACATCTGGCGATTGCCAAATTTAGGGGTCCCTACAAGGATAATATGAATACTATTACTATTACTATTACTATGATTATTACTATGATTATTTCTTAATATTATTATTACTATTACCATTACTATTACTATTGTTACTATGATTATTACTATGAATATTATTATTACTATTACTATTACTATTATTATGTTGTGGGGTCTATAAGGATATCTGGGAGTTGCAAAATTAGGGGTACCATTTTGGGGGTCCGGATAATAAGGATTATAAAATTTTGGGGTCTGTTTTGGGGTCCCCTATCTAGGGAACTATCATCGGGCGAGTTCTCGAAGAGGGAACACCGGAAGCACTTTTAGACTCCATTGGTATACGGCAAATACAAGGGGATTGGGTAGGTCGCTACATGGAGTCTGTAGGGGCAATATCGAGAAACTGCCATTTGTTACAAGGTGTTAGGGCCTAACATCTTTTCAAATTCAATGACCTTTGGCTGTCCATGTTTACTTAATTATTCACTTAGACATTCCTGAAATGCAATGACACGCATGATTTACGCTCTCGCACAAGCTAGTGGGTTTTATGCCTTCAAACGTGCTAGAATAGCTCTTGACTGAATGGAAATCTCAGATACCATGCAAACTCCTTTTCCACACGTCTGCGCTTCGGGTTCTTGTGACGAACCCTAGTACTTGATGAAGGCTGAACACTTAAGTTTTCTTGTGTGGCTTGACAGGAAAGTGGGAATGCATGAGATTGAAATTTGCTCGGCTTTTCTGGCCCTATATGGCTCTGAGTGCATGGGAGGTAAGAAAGTGCGCAAGCGATAATCCCCGAGGGCTACAGTTTGGGGGTGATGGCTCAAGGAGCAACAACTCCATGACAAATCTCAAGCAAAGCAAATAAATTAGCCCTCGGGGCCTAGCCACCTAAATTGTAGCTTTTCAGAATGTGGACCTTATAGCTTCGCGTGCTAGCAAGCTTGCTATCAGGCCTCTTCGACCGAAAGCCCTGGCCCTATGGTCCCCCAAAGTCACATAGGCCCCTACAAGCAGGAAGGTAGTCCACAAGGATCTCTTTCAACTGTATATGATAGTGTTTGGGAGGATGTGTGGTCAAGCGTGCAACCATCGAACCTCACTTTTCCGTATGAGCTACAGTCCATATTTCTTATGTGGTTTTGGACATGGGTTCCCCTGTTAGGGAATGGATTAGGGCTTCTTCTGTGTTTGTCGGACATGGGTTCCCGGTTAGGGGATGAATCAAGGACTATACCAAAGTACCAGAGGGACCCCTATGTCCACCCTTAATCGTCCCCTCTAGGGCTCAGGGTTTAGAGCTTCAGGCCCAGAAGTCTTATTGGTGGGACTGAACAGGATCTACATAGCACTAGAACTTCAGTCTCCAAAAATCGTAATTTCAAGAGACTACTACTTACTATTATTCTTCGTATTACGAGCACTATTACAATTATTCTTAGTATTCTTTGTATCACCATTACTATGATATTATTCGTGCAGGACCTAAACTGCTGAGGACTTTGAGTTCCGTAGTGTAGGTTCCCCATTTGCGAATCCTAATGAGGGGTAGCTCTTGGAGGTCCACATAATAAGGGCTATAGTATATTGGGGTTTACATTGGGGACCCACTATTTCGGGAAACTACCATTTAATGGGGGATTTACAAGCTATATCAGGAGATAGGGTAGCTTTAGGTCTAGGGCCTAACGGTTAAGCTATTGTCGATGGACGAAATCCTGCACCAGTTTTCTTCTGCCAAGTATCCCTTGCAAACCCTGAATTTTAACATTGATTGCCCAAAACAGTCAGCAAGGGCTTATGCGCGAATGGATGAAATCCTGCATCACCCACTCGTGTTATCAACATTGGCATTAGAGGAGCGAGGGGAGCGAGTCGATGAACATGCCACGCTCTGCTTGTAGCGGGCGATGCACGATTTTGTCCATCCACCGTAGCGCAGCATAAAGAAGGGGTTGGGGTGTTCTGCAGTATTCATGCTATAGTTGTATGAGCGGTATTGTGTATGAACGAAATTCTGCATTGGTGTTCTTCTGCCGACTATACCTTGCAAACGTGAATGTTAACATTGATTGCCCAGTCAGCGAGGGCATGCACGGGAACGGATGAAAGCTTGCATTACCGAGAGCAAATCGATGAACACGCCATGCTCTGTTTGTAGCGCGTAATGCACGATGTCGTCCATCCACCGTAAACCCTAAACCCTAAACCCGTAGTAGGTACGTAGGTTGTAGCGACTTTGCCGGGCATGGGCAACAGCAGGGTCAAATCGCTTCTGAAATCCACATCAGGGTCACCGGTTCCTATAACCTAAGCTGCAAGTAGGAGGCCCCTGTTTGGAAGGTCAGGGGGCTTAGTAGGCAGGTTCATAAGCCTAGCTTGCCCCATTATTAGCCTACTTACTAAGTCCAACTGGCCCTGCACCCTAACCCTAACCCCAATATAATATAGAAGTTTCCATTTTCGTTTGCATTACTTACCAAGTCCCCTTAACCCTAGACCCTAAACCCTAACACCCTAACCCTGCAGGTAAGCCCTCAAAATTCTATTGCTTTTGCCGACCTCATGGCTGGGAGGATCGTGTTCGTCATGGCATAGCCCTCCTCAGGGCAAGGTTAAAGGTTTGGAGGGTTTACGGTTTGGGGTTTAGGGTTGAGGGCTTGGAGTTTAGGGTTTGGGACTTGGAGCTTAGGGTCTAGGGTTTGGAGTTCATGGATCAAGGGTTTGGTGCGTAGAAGCAGTTACAGGTGCAGGGTCTTATGGTGCCCATCAGCAGAATCTTTCACCTTTGTGTCTGCTGTATCTGCTGCCTCTCCGGACGGTTTAGCAAGAGATGTGTCCATAGCTTTACAACAACTTGCGGAAAATTGCTTGACGAGAATTCCAACAGGATTTCTGAGTTCCGAGGATTAGATTTGCCTGTAAGCATTCTTGGCCAGAAATTTCTAACCATAATAAATACATGAGATTTGCAAGTAGCTGAGGTCTGCCGTGGAAATCTTTATCTAAGGAATCCCCATGTTGCGAGAAACCCTTGGTTTGCTGGTGGTTGAGAGGCGAAGATGGAAGCTACCATATTACTGGAGTTCCTAAAAGGACTACTACAGGGTTCCAATCCTCCCTTCCCTACTGGCCGCAAGTAAGCGCTAGAGGTGCATGAATTTCATGATCTAGGACATGGATTCATTGCACACAATGGAAAGTTTCGTGTGTCAACCATGAAGATCACGCGTACGCTGTCATACCTCAGAACCATGTCCAGGATCGGGCAGGCAGAGCCCTGAATCCCTAAACCCACAAGTCCTAAGCCCTAAACTTCTAAACCCCAAATCCCGGACAGCAACAAAGTTAAGAGCTTCTCCCAGCATGGTGAAGGCTAGCATCCTTTGCTAGTGCGCGGGCCATGACCAAATGCACTCTTACACGCCATGTTCCAGATGCAGCCGCCAAAGCAAAAGTGGTTGCCCTCAAAGGGTTTGTAGGGGTTTTGCGGGGAACTGCAGGTTTCATGTGGGGATACTTTTTGAGGATTCCCACAAACTATGCTTCCCTGATTGAAGTCCTGATAATAAGCATAATTGCGGGGGTCTATTGTTGAAGCCGCTTGTTTATGATGAGTGACCATCCAGTAAGAACAATGCTAGTAACAACAAGACTCTTTGCAGTCGAACTTAATGAGAACAGTACTGCGTGATACCCATGGTAAAGAGCACTCAGCGGCTTGTACGTCCTCCTGTCTCTGTCCGAAATTCACCACCGCTTCCTTCACGCTGGCCTCGTGTCAGTGATGTTTTTGAACCATGTAGGACGATATTCCTCCTTCGAATACTGCAACAACAGGAAGGGACTTGCTCTGTGTTTGAAGCTAAAATATCCTTACCTCAAATGCTACGCATGTGGATTGACAGCTTGGGCATTGCCACGCAAACCAAAGATGGTCCTTGCGGTCATAACAATACTAACCATAGTGTCTATAATGTCTTCGGGTCTATATTGGGGTCCTCCGATCTAGGGAAACTACCATACGTGTACTGCGCAACTGAAAACAATGTTGCACGTGCAGGCCACCTTCAGTAATAGGGATAATTCATATTAAGGGTTATATATAACTATATAATATACTTATTATCCAACTGTTGCTGACTGGGGGCAGCACCCAATACATACACACACCCCCTTGAGCGGTCTTCTAGAGGAGTCAGGTGAGACATAATCTAAACTCCTAGTATACCCCTTAATAACCCTTATAGTAGTCCCCAATATAGTAATCCCCTTTAAGGAGTTTAGACTTAAACCCTAAACCCTATCCCTAACCCTGAACCCTCTGTAATCCCCTATATAGCCCTCTTTTGGGAGTGTAGACTTAAACCCTAAACCGTAAACCCAAATCCCTAACCCTAAGTCGGCTTCTCAGCCAAACGGATCCTCGAAGCCCTCTCACTTTGACAGCCCCGCTGCCTAAACTCCTTCAAGGGGATTATATAGGGGAGTATATTGGGGACTACTGTAGGGGTTATTATTAAGGGGTATACTAGGAGTTTAGATGCTCAAAAGCTGGGGAATTCCCTAGAGGCTGACCCATTACTAGAATAGGTTGTAGGGTGGGGTTGGTGAAGCAAGGCTTTGGGGTGTGAATGGATAGAATCAGGTATAGCGTATATAACTTCTGGACTTACAGAATTACAATAAGGAATTCAGGCTTATAACTTACATGAATAATTTGCACAACCAGGGCCTCGTTCTTGACCCTCAAATACTACCCTGGATCATCCCGATGAACTTCCTGAACAATTCTAGCATTCCTTGTCCAGAAACCACTCTGGGGCGGAAACACCTTGTTCCGTTGATCAGAGGCAGTTCCCTAAAGAAACGAATCCAACTGTCGCATAAAGTGAGTCGCTGCACCCTCTTACTTCTCATAGCGAGTAAAAGTAAGCTCAGTCATAATCGTACGTACTAGGGCTTGGGATACAAGGAACGTCCTGCAGATGGATTTGGGTTGTGTATAAACCCCTAATCGAACAAACGGCTGAATTCATGTTTGGGAGTGGTCCAGGGTGGGATTCAGGAATTGGGGCTCCAATGATTTGGGTCCGAGGGGTTGCTTCACTGATTCAAAATGCAGCGCCTGAAGAATATGAACAAGTCCGTAAGCTGCAGATGGCTCATTTCAAGGGATTCTTTCCTGGGTTGCCTTTAAGAAAGTTACCATAAGAGGTGAACCCTACTACTTGCTAATCCTAAAGCCTTAGCCCTAAACCATATACCTGTTATGGAAGCTTAAGTCAAGTTCCTTAACAGCCACCCACTTTCTAGAAGCTCCTTGGATTTCCAAGCGTTTAAGGTCTTAGGGTTTAGGGTTTTAGGGGTTTAGGGGTTTAGGGTTTAGGGGTTTAGGGTTCTTTTGTTCTCGAAACCTCTTTGGAGTATTGCATTGGGTTGCAATAGCACCCACCAAAGGTACCCCTGCTGATTTGGAACCCTATTAAGCTGTACTAAGCCCTATAGAATCCTTATTAGCTCCTCAAGCCCTGCTGGGGGATACCCTTGTGGAGATGGAATTAGAATCCCTCACTTAACCCTAAACCCTAAACCCTCTAAAGGAGCCCCCAGCCCCTTCATGAGGCTTAGCTACCAGTCCTACCAGAGCGTGGGATGTTAAACCCTTTAGGGTTTAAGGGTTTAGGGTTTAGACCCTAAACCTTCATAAGCCCTAAACCTTCATACGACCTAAACCCTACACTTTGATAAGCGCGGAATCCCAAACTAGCTGGAGTCTTCGACCTTGGAGCCTTGGGCTCCCCCATGATAATACTTCAAACATCAACAGGCCCTGAACTGGAGCCCCAAAGAAGCCGGATTGGGGCTTACATGGCATTTGCTGCATAGAAATACTGTGCCAAAAAATCAGTTTTGTATAGGGTTCCATGCTGGTTTGGGAAAGACCCTAAACGCTAGACCCTGAATCCTACACCCTAAATATTAGCCTTAAATTCTAAACCCTACACGCTAAATCCTTAGGGCCCGACACTTGCCATGACGGGATCCTACATATTCAGAATCCCCCGGAGGCTCGAGTGGAGCACATGGCAAAGTAATTACTTACTGGGGCTTGGTGAGGAATAAGTGGGTATATTGAGGTTCTATAGGGGTACTGGAAAAGATAATGGAAGCTACTACCTTATAATATGGTAAATATTGATTGGGGTCATGGTGGGGAATGAGGGCAGTGTATACTATAGCGGTTATAGGGGACTATATTTCCTCATTCCCTATCATCCACTAGTAACATTTAGGGACCTCCAAATGCCGCTAAAACACCCAATTGGTCGGCAGCACGATGGAACGAAGGTTCAGCATTTTTGTGGCTGAGCCGTGCCGAAAACGCAAGTTCATCTGACGGACCTGGTTCAGGCTGAAGAGGTTCTGTCAATGGCTAAAAGGCTGCCCGAAGCTTTTGGATTTGGGTCTTTGTTTTGAAGAGCAATGATGATTGACGACTATGGCTTGGACTGTTTGGACTGCTTCGGGATGTCGTCGGGACCTTTGCGGCGATGTCTGGAAATGTCTGTATGGGTATATCCAAAAATTCGGATCCTCCCAGCTACCCCCAAATGTAGTTTAATCCTTGTGGTAAGGAAGGACCCGCCAAAACAGGACGCGCTATAGGGGTCTCCGTGTCAGGTTGGAGGGTAGGGCTGACAAGGAAGAAGATCATGGAATACTTGTAGCCCCCTTTAAGTAGATTGAATATGGCTTTGGGTGTATTATGATAAGATCTCCATAGACCCCATATTCTAGTTAAGCGGGACTATAATGTTTTTGCACTTTTTCCACCCAGACCCCTCTCGAGGATCCCAAAAATTGAGCCCCCCAAACCCGATTCCTTTACCACATTGGCGGCAATGGGGGATTACTGGGAGGTTACTTTTTTTTGGATCCTTTTTGGAAGGTTTGGGTAGGAAAGGTCTAAACCCTAAACAGTAAATTCTTAAAACCTTAGACCCTCAACCCCTAGACCCTTAAATCCCAAAACCCTTATGTTCGGGTTTTCAATTCAGGAGCGGCTCGTTGGATCTTGGCTTTGGGAATTATGTGTAAAGCTTAAGATCTGGGTAGGGATGATTCACCCTCGGCCCTTTTTTTTGGGATGGGAGTCTGAAGATGTTGCCTCAACCCTAAACCCTATACCCAACTAAGACCTGCTACAGGTTGGCTGCTTCCTTGCTTATCCGGGTACGTGTACGTATTGGGATCTCAGGGATGCATAGGGAGTATGCGGGTATTGTAGGGGTCCCCTGATCAGGATTGTCCAGCGGTTCCTTTGAGAAATCCCCATATTTCTCAGTTGAGATAGTAGCTTAGGCAAGGACACAAACGGCGTCTGAGAATGGCGGTAGTCCAGGGATCCTACAGAAAAAATGAGGGGGCTAACTTGTGTTTAGTGTCTAGGGGCCTAGGGCTACACAGGGAGGACGGGCCCGTTTTGATTGATTCTGGTAGTTTCCAGGAAGGGTTGCCAATGTATGCAACCATCGCGCCAAGTATTGAATTGCAGTGACGCCCCTCGAAGCCCCGAAATAAAGGTGAGTTTCAGACCAGAAACCCCACATTAGGGCAGCCGAACAGTTGGACACTTCATACTAGTCTTCGTGCGAAGCCCTAAGCCCTAAACCCCCACACTGTGTTCCCCTAAATCATCTTCACATATAACTCCTTTTCCTTTGAACCCTAAGCCCCAAACCTATGCCTTAGCCCCTACAGTTTAAGATTTAGGGTTCAGGTTTGAACCTCAACCGCACACCCTTGGCATAGAATCTTGATTTGGTCTTTTGCGGCTGCGGTGCATCGATGAAAGTGGTTGAAGCATCCTTTGTGCTTGGAACTTTGGGGTTTTAGCGTTCTGCGTTTTGTTGAAGGATTCCTCAGGAGGAGGTAGGGGCCAAACGCGGCTTTGGATGTAGGTTGTGTGGATGTGAGAGCAGCCATTGAGCCTTTTCATGCTGTTACAAATGCCACTACCGCAATAACTAGGGCTCAGGGGGTTGGGAACTGTAGGTCGTTTGGCTTAGAACTTGGGGGACTTAGGGGTTTAGGGAGCCTCCAGCTTCTGGGGCTTATAAAAGTTTAGGGTCGCTGGTCTTCGTGGTTCAGCCCCCCTTTTTTGTCTCTTTTAAGGCAGCAGACAGCGAACTACGGCTTCGGTCATAGACTAGAAGGAAATGGAATGGAATGACTACCATCACGATGATTTGCATCATAGGGCACTGCAATATTTCCATCAGAACCCTGCCATAACTTTGTGTAACAGAAGAGTGGTTTAGGTTTCAGGGTTCTGTGTTCTTCACAGGAACTGTTAAGACGAACAGTTAATGTATTTGGCCGGGTACATTGGATCCATATTCAGCTCCGTACTAAGTCCCCATGACCCTCCAAGTAATGGGTACCACAAAGGTTTCATTGTAGGTACATTAAAGCCCTCATTAACTCGATACTAAGGAGCTATAACTGTAGGGTGATTGACCTAACCGCAACAATAGTCAGTACGCATACTGCGCACCATGCAGCCCAGGAATTAACCGCCTTGATTTCAGAACGCCCAATCCCGAACCTCAAAACCCTAAACCCTGAGCTGCTGCAATCCTAAACAGTCCTTCCTGAATGATGCCCGGAATGGAGCCGCTTGATGGAGATTCCCTAAGAGGACCCCCCACCCTGTAATGGTGATTATAAGGGGTAATAAGGATTATATCAGGGTCCTATTACATGCTTACTATACCACTCTTACAGGGTGGGGGGTCCTGCTAAGAGATTCCTCGCATCTTCAGATTTGGGGCACCTTGCTCAGTTGTTGAGCAAGGGGCCTAAACATACCCACATCTGACTGCTTCATGTACCATAAAACCATTGAGTCGTTGGAATTCGGTATTTGGCACCTGAAACTGTTAAGGCTATTGGAAGATGGTCCCGTAATGCATTCAAGAAGTTAGACCAAGATGCCACCAGAAGGTTCATCTCGGACAATTCATTGAAGAGCCCTGGCCATGGAAATTTGCCGCTTGCGATGGCTTAAGGTATTCTGTACAGGTCTACGGTGCACAGCCTAGAACCCATAAAGACACGACGGCCATCTGGAGCTTTCCTGCTTTCCATGTGGGATACGGACTCATGAAAGTTTAGGGTTCAAGGTTTTCAGATTTCTGCAGGAAAAAACTGCTTGGGGAGACATGGATGTGCGTAGTGTTTCGAAGTCTTTTGGGCCAGGGCCTGAGCTCCAACTCGTAGTTGGGCTCCTCTGCGGACAGAACTAAGAATGAGGGATCTTCATCCTGAATCAAAATTCCAAATTTCTGTTTGGACGACATTTTGCAAACACAATTTTCAACAGCGTTCCAGTAAATCCTACACTAGACGCCCTCGAGTGTACTGGTGGGACAAGTGGTATCCACGTAAAATTGGGGCTAATGCTCACCCTTTTCAAGCCAGATCAGCTGGGCAGCTAGCTCACCCTAAGCCCTACACTCACCCCAAATTCCCCAGCTCCCCCAGCTGCTTCCTTTCGGTTAAAATGGTGTGACCCTTGAGTCGGCTGAAATTCATCACGAACCACCGTGCGAAACACAAAGCCAGTAAACCCTAAACCCTAAAACCCCAAACCTGAAAACCTTAAGCCCTAAAACCTTAAACCCTAAACCCTAAATCCCAAGTCCCAAAACCCCAAAACCCAAAATCCTAAAACCCTAAACCCAAAATCCCAAGTCCCAAAACCCCAAAACCCTAAATCCCAAGTCCCCAAACCCCTAATCCCCGGGAAAACCGAGCCTTGCAATCCTGTCGCAGTGGCTGCAGAGGCATCGCTGCCAGCACGCTGCCGCTGGGGGCGTGCAGGCAGCTGCTGGATCTGTTTAAGGTTTAGGGTTTAGGGTTGAGGGTTTAGGATTTAGGGTTTAGGGTTGAGGATTAGGGTTTAGAGTCTAGGGGTTTAAGGATTACGGACTAGGGTTTAGGGCTCTAGGTTGAGGATTTACGGTTTGGGTGTTGGAGAATAGGGCTTAGAAAGAACGTGTAAGGTGTAAGATTCAGTTTAGTTATATGGCCAGGGTTGAAGATCACAAGGATGCGGCGCCGACCATTGCAGTTCCAAATAATGGTTCCGTCTTCAAGGTTTTCTCATAAAGATTGGCCGTGCAGACCTTAATTGAGCAAGTGAAAGGACATGTAAGTTTATGCTCTGGTATACAGAGGCTATGCACAAAAGGATCGGGTCTGCAAATCATGTCTGAGGGCTTGGAATTCTTGCATGGTTGAACCGTTTCGTGCCGTGATTTGGGGGCTGTTGCTGCTACAGTGTTTCCGGGCACTGGCCGTGACGATTGATGTACGACTTCATCATGGCCTAACATCAAGTTTTGAAGTGTTGGCGAAAGGGCCTCCAGAAACAAATTTGTTTCAATAACGGAAATTCTGTGCCGCCCTGTACGGAAGAGGTGTCAATATAAAAAAGGGTGTGGGCATGCATCGTCACGCCACAAAACAAGCCTATTATGTAGGTGGTGCAGGATTTCCTCCATCCACCGGAGGACCTGGACCCATAAGCGCAATGAAGTGTTTCAACCTCGCGCCCGCATGCGAACAGAATCAAGCATATTCCAACAATTTTCTCCTGTCCTTGGTTCAGGAGCTGCCCAAAATTGGCTGTTCTAAAGCCCACCTTCAAAGGGAACCCGGAGCTATCCTCAGGGTCCTTAGGCTATTTCCGTCTTGTGTAACTGCCACATCACAATGGTACGGGGCCGTAAGAAATCCTACGTTGCAAAAGTGGTGCAAAATTTCCCCCATCCACAGTCAGACGAGGATTGCTTGGTTGTGAAGAAACACATGTAGCCCAAACCTCAGACCTTAGCTTCAAACCATAAACCAAGAATCTGGAATAACACCTGGTCCTACAGTTTTTCGCAACCTCCCAAATCCTCACTCTGAGGTAGCTGTGCTTCGATCTCTCCCTGAGCTATAAAGATCATGGATGGCAGGAGCCTAGTCGAGGGTTTCGGTTTTTCGGGGTTTCTGAAGATTGGGCTCTGTTTTGGGGAGTCCCAACATTGAGGCGTCTAGTCCCTACATTGAAGTGTATAGTCCCTACTTTGAGGTGTGTAGTGCCCTTATGGGCCCCGGAAACTCCCAATGCAAAAGCAGCTCGCCTCAGGCTGTCTTGCAGCAGGGCTTGCATCCTTGGCCAAAAGGGACAAGCACATTGACCACCGTTGTGCTGCTACCTGGTGATTGGGAGGGATGAGATAATGGATCCTGAAAGTAGTCATGCGCGGGCGGACTCTCCGCAATCACATGTTCTAAAATTCCTGCGGGAACTCACGAACACTCACCGACACTGCATGAAAAACACTTCAGCAAGCTGCAATCCCCAACATCCTTTCAGGACTTCAAGAGACCAGTGCAAGGGGTGCGGTGTGTTTTCCGGTCATTGGTCCTCAAAATTTATCATTATCTTGTGAGCTTGCCTTACGCTTTGCTGCTTGAACTTGGAGGTTTATGGGCAGCTGTGCCCAAGGACTTTAAGATAGGTACCCGTAGTTACAATATTTGCGGTATATTCTATCCGTACCTACAACTTCCCCTGCACGCGCCAGTATGCTGAAGGCCGCAGACTTGGGCTAAGGCTCACCAAGCTGCCTGACTTTGCCATCAGTCCTGTACTGTCTGAAAAGAGCTATAACCGTACTATAGCCCAAACTCCCAGTATCCGCGTTAGTAGCCCTTGTAGTAGTCCCCTATATAACCTCCTTTATAAGCCCCTTTGAGGAATTTAGACTAATCATACGCCACTTGGAGGGTCAGGGGCGATTAGCTGGTAGGCTAATAGCCCTTTGAATCCATATAGTAGCCCGAGTGATCCTCATTGGTAATCTACTTACTAAGTCATCCTGACCCTCCAAGTAGTTGTCCGCACAAAACGTGCTTGTTCTATCCTGGGGCCCGGTGAGACTTTCAGGTTCTGGTGGGCTACGCGTCTCTACTTCACCCCTGGACTAAAGTTCTAGTAGATTTCTTTATAGTAACTTTTAGTCCGTAGCTCACCTGATATCTGAGGCTGTGCTGAGGTAGAGTCAGCTAAACCTGCACTATGCTACCCAGAAGATGCCAACATTGCACAAGCTCTTGAGATGGTGTTGCCTTGGATGCGCTCTGGCTAAGACACCTCAAACTCTAGACCCCAGTCGACTGGGTTGCTGTTAAGGAACTCAAATTGAGTTACCATCATAGGGAAATATAGCAAGAAATATGGTTTCCCCAATACAGTAACTTAACTTAAGTTCCTTAACAGCCCAGTTGACAGGGATGGTTTCGAGCATAGCCCTGTGGAGCGAGCATCTCAAAGAGTGAAGAACACCATGTGACTCAACTCGTACTGGAATGTGTATCTTCGGTGGACCCCCACTCAGTAATAGTGACTATAAGGGATAATAAGGATTGTATTAGGGTCCTCTTACTTTCCTACTATACCACTATTACAGGGTGGGGGGGTCCTCCTAATATATCCTCTACATTCTGGCTCAATAGCCCTAAAACCAGTCAAGCCACAACCTCAGCCTCAATCGTTATACCCTGAACTCTGTCCAAGCCCTTGTGCGTAAACCCTTAAATCCTGCAATTTGAACGAGCCCTAAGCCGCAAAATTCAACCCGCAAATCCCAAACTCTCAACAACAAATACTAAATCTCAAGCCGGAAGCCCTGAACAAACACCTTCGCCCAGTGTCTGGTGGTGCTCGGGTCTCTGCATCTTCCTGGATAGCTTTTATCTACTTTTTGGGAGCCTCCTTGACTGGGCACATTACAATAATTCACAATCCTGAATTTTAGCCATGTTGGGATATCATGCCTAGGCCTAAGCCCTACACACCCTTAGCCCGAACCCCCTAACCCCTAAACCCTAAAGCCCAAACCCCTAGAGCCCTAAACCCTCAAACCCCAACAACTAGAGCTAAGGGTGTGCTGCTTTGAGCTCGCTATAGTTTTTTGCTCAGAGACTCGAGCCTCCACTGAAAATTTAGGCTTTAGAGGTTTGGGGTTAGGGCTTCTAGGGGTTCGGGGTTTGGGCTTTAGGGGCTTAGGGTTTCGGGTTTATTGGCTTACGGTCTAAGGTGTGAGGAAGGTTTTGGGTTGGAAGTTTTGGTAGGCTTCCCGATTTAGGGTTCAGGAATTCGGGGAGATCAGACCAAGAAGTTGGGACATGGAAATTTGGAGGGTCTAGGGTTCAGGGTGTTTTCCCTCTTCCTGAGTCTTGGGGCAGAGGGATACATCTGTAATTTTTACTCTTAATCCCAAACTCGAAAAGGAGCTCCACAATTCACATGAGGGGATCCTGGGGAAAAGTGCTACATCCTAAGCTCGAAGCTCTCCGTATGTGCTTTGACAACATGACCGCGTATTAGCAACCCCCAACGCCCTCAATGTCAAAAAAACTCATTTGCACATACACACATAAGACTGGTCTCTTCTAAAAAAAAGTGTTTCAAATACAGGGGCGGGGGGTGTTTGATATTAGTGGGAATGATTATAAATCAAATCAGGTTCAGTTCAACAAGATTGATACGAAGCAAGTGTCACTTGCTTTGTATCAGGGACACCACCAGGTGGGTGCCCCACATACAAGACGCTCCTATACGGTAATGGGGCTATGTGAGGTCTGTATAGGCCTCCTTAAGGGTACTTGCAGGGTCATTGGCACCTAGTAAATAGGTCAAAAAAACCCCTATAATCCATTCAGAAACCCTATTTTATCCCTGCCATTATCAACCTACCAAGTCCCCCTTATTCTAAACCCTAAATAATACAGTGGTTCCATTTTCTTTTCCATTAATACTAAGTCCCCTTGACCCTCCAAGCAGACATCCTGAACCAGCCAGAAGGAGCTTCTACCAAGGCCCGGGAGCACAAGCACTCACTAATATAACCCACTATAGTAGTTTCCATTCTTCTTTCCATTATCCCCAATATCCGCCGACCTTGGGGGGCGTGTTGGATGGTTTCAGTAACGGAGAGGGTGAAAACCTTCTTCTTTTCTCCGTTACAGCCTAGCGGGGGGGGGCGGGGGGGTGGGGGGGGTATCCCATGCCCCCGCCTCAACCGTTTCAGCCGTCTCCCACCCCCCAAGCCCAAAGGCCCCCGCCCCAAGCCCTGGGCCCCAAGCAGCCCGGGCCCCCGTTGGCTTGTTGCACCAACCCACGCCTAAGACTATCGTGCCAGTCATAATTACCTCTGAGGACTCTGCTTCAAGAGTCACAAGTATTACCACTGGCCCGTGCTCGCTTCTGGTGTCGTGATAGTTCTAGCTAACTATGAGGGCATTTTTTGTCGTTCTTTTTT
>CAJNIZ010003403.1:108975-119627 GCA_905231905.1 Symbiodinium pilosum | reverse complement strand
CTATATAACCCCTCTTAAGGAGTTTTGATTATAGCTCTTCTAGGACTTCGAGCTCCCCCCTAGACCTGCAAACCCACAAAAGGAGCTACATGGGAGGTCTCCGTAAAGCTTCAACCTCAAACTCCAATCTTATTAGACCTTGACCCTAAGCCCCGACATTTTTTACAACACCCAAGCTCCAAAGGTCTCTNNCCCCCCCCCCCCCCAAAGCTACACTCCGTGACCTCAACCCCTTACTGGGTTGCTGTTTCTTTGAAGTACAATAGTAAGGGAACCCTAACATTCACTACATGCCCATATTCATATTCTGCTAACTTAATTTGAGGTACTTGACAACAACGCTTAGCCTTCAGTTTTTGAGTCAGAAGCCTTGAGCCCGACAGCTTGAAACTGCAACCTTGAACTGGGAAACCTAAAGCCCAGAACAACAAATGGGTTGTTCTCAAAATTATTGGGCCCCTTTTGGTTATAGATTTCATTACGGCGCCTAGTCTTTAGGGGCACCAAAATGGGACCCAACTTTTGAGAACCGCCCAAATAGAATGACCACATAGGCTTTTTTGGGAAACATCCCTGGTTTAGGGTTTAGGGCTACTGTTCATAAAACAAATTATTCCATGACCTTAAGATATGGTCCCTTTCTGGATCCCTATTACAATACGGCACCTAATATTTAGACTACCCAAAAAGGGATCTTAATTTTGACAACCACGCATATATAAAAGGATTCAAGAACACAGGGCCATGCAAGAGTTGATCCATTAACCATTTGCAATCGCCTACCGCATAGTAATGAACACCCCCACAACCTGATACCTAATACGTATGCCCGCTACAAGACTATGATGCGGGTGGTTCAAACATGTTTTTGGAATATCCTAGAATACGGACTATCGTATTTTCTGGCCTATACTAGGGGGCCCTGTTTTTGGAGACCCCCCTGCAGTAAGGAGTTGCTTATGATTAGGGTAAATATCAGGTTGAGGTGCTTCCCTCTAGGGTCTGGCGTTTAGGGTATAGAAACATCTAACCGTGAGCCCTCAACCAGAAGCCCTGGGGTGTAGATTTGCGACTTTTCAATATACGTGTTTAAACGGCCAACAGTATTGTCTAAACCCCTAATCCCTAAACCCTAAACCCTAACTCGTATAGGGTAGCTTGAATGGACCAACACATGAGACTGGTAACTGTTCGGGCTTCCGTGCGCTGCTTCCTGAAGCCTAGACCGTAATCCCCAAACCATAAATCCTAAACCCTAGGGCCTTCAGTTTTTTCGTTTCTTTCCCCTGGCTGTCCTTGACGTCCCCATCAGTAGCGGACCAAAGTGTCCGTGTTTCTCAAGGAAATGGAAGAGATCCAGCGATCGGTGCTTTAGGGCTTAGACGGGTTACGGCTTAGGATTTGGGATTTAGGGTCAGGGTGTTTGGGGGTTTCACATCTAGGGTTTATGGGTTGGACGTGTAGGGTTTAATTCTTAAATAGGAGCTTTTGGTTGAGGGTTGCACGGTTATGTAAGGGTTTGGGGGCTGTGTGGCTGTTGGTACCAATACTGGGTTTAGGCTTGTGAACTACGTATTAACGTGCTGGGTATGTGCTACAACTCCTGACGCACAAGATCATCCTCCACTAAGGGAGGTAATGATAATTCGTAAGATTTAGGCTGGAGTGTGGTACAGGACTTTCACCAGCTCTACGTTTGTAAAATGCCGAAACTGTATACCTAAAGAAGAATGTAGAATGCAATCCTCTGGCGGTCGGGGTTTTTGCTACGGATTGGTATGATGAAGGCTGATGACCCTAGGATGGCATTTTTTGGTAGGGATGAGAGCTGCTAAACCCTAAACCCATAAACCCTAAAACCCTAAACCCTATAATTTCAGGAACCGAGGATCCTGTTTTGAGTACTTACCAGGGGAATCCATGTGAGTTCCATGGGTTTAGGGCTTATCTTTTTTCGGCTGAGGGTTTTAGGTTGAACTGCCTTTCGGTGAAAACTAAATTTCCTGTATGACCCTAAGTACCCAATATCTTGGCAGGATTTTCAAACATCAACAGTAGTTTGCTGTAGCTGCTCCTAAGCTAGATTATCCAATAGTTTTGTCCCCCAGGTTCCAGGTGAGGAGCTTTTTTGGGGGGGTGTAGGACGGGAACCTGATTCTGTCCGTATCCATGTTGTTTGCATATTTCTTGCGAATATGCAGAAAGTTCCCATAGTCGACATTCTCCCTTTAACGTCTGCCATTGAGCATCCATGAATATGTAGGGTAGATACTTGGGCACCCACAAGGACTCCTCTTCGCGTACCTTGCTCGCAAGATCAACTAAACTTAACGCTAAGCCCTAAACCGTAAACCCCAAGGGTGTATGTGCCCTTTGGGTTTGCAGCTTCTGCATGATTTTCTAACTCTGGTGCTCTATGCTTATAAATTGTACGGCGCATTGTAGGGTTTATTAAGGGGGATCCCAGGAGTTGAGACTACAGCTCATATGGGTGTAGGATGGGTTCATCTTCGGGGAACCTCTCAGGGCGAGACCCTGGGGGTTCAACTCAACCCAGAAATCCCAAGATGTCATGATAAACCATAAGCCCTAAACCCTAAACCCGACACCCTAGACTTGGGGACAACCCAAAACCGCTCATTCTGAGCCTCAAACCCTAAATGCCGAAGGCCTAACCCATATAAATCTGAATGTATTCCCTGGTTTCATGCATGTCCCGTGGTCTGTATGTAATGTGACTGAAACTTAAACCCTGAACCTCTACGCCCACAACCCCAAAACCTCCAAATCCTAAAAACTCCAAACCCCTAAGCCCCAAACCCCTACAACCCTAAACCCTACAACCTAAACCCTACAACCCTAAACCCTACAACCCGTAGCCCTACAACCCTAAACCCTACAACCCTTAGCCCTCAGCTCCAAGATACGGGGCCCAGGCCTTCCTTCGACGCCACCTGCAAGCAGCTGAGGTGCCTCGCAGGGAATTGATACGTTGGATGTCGGGTTGATGATTTATGGTTTACCTAAACCCCCAAAGTGTGTAAAATGATAGCCCGAAACCCCTAAGAATAGCCCTAAGGGCCATGATTTTACATACTTTTGGGGTCCAGGTAGGATTTAGGGATTAGGGTTTAGGATTTCAGGTTTCGGATTTAGGCTTTAGGATTTGTAGCTCAGGTACAGCTCCTACGAGGCTGTGTTTTGGAATGCGCTTCCTTTAAACCACAGGGGCTTGGTAGACTTCAAGTGCTAGGTTGGAACAAATGCAGGCTGTGTCCAGGCAGCGTCCTATGGTTGCCTACATCTACTTATAATATAGCCATGTTATCTTCCAGTGTCTTTTCCATTTGATTCGCCATTCTGCTATCCCTACCTAGTTTAGGGGTGTTCAGCTTTCAGTCGTCTACCAGGATCACACGAGGAGACTTTTTCAGACTTCTACGTTTTGTGGTGCGCAACACTGTGAGGGCACAGGAAGCTCTTGAATTGGTTGCTGTTCATCTGTTAAGGAACTTAATTCAAGCCACTGCAGGGAAACCATATTGTTTAGTGTATGGCCATGTTGTGGTAACTTGGCTGCCTTGACATCCTCGGGTATTGTCCCGTAAACCCTAAACCTTAAACCCTAAAGCCTAAGCCTTTGCGGTTTAGGGTTTAGGGTTTGCATGATGTTGCCAGATGGGCCCCTATGAGCCAGTGATCAGTCAGCCTCTCTCAAAAGTGCCGCAACTCTAGCTGTCTCATACAAATTTACGAGTGGTAGCGCCCCAAGACCCTTTCTATTGGGACCCGCTAAACAGTACTCCGATTTTGGGGAACTCCCTGAGTCATTCTCCACTAAACCCTAGACAGACCTTGAAACCACACCCAATACACAGTAAGTTCTGTCCTCCCAAACTTTGTAGCCCAAGCTCAGGACCTTGGAAATTGTGAAAAATTGTAGTGGCATGTTTGCTGGGAAGCCCCGCAACTGTATACTTCTATACACCCCAGCCATGAAAAATCTGAACCCTGCACCCTAATGCTGGCCCCTGGTTGTAGAAGCCACTCCCCTTCTAGGATTGTGGACCAGGGATCCAAGTATTTGGGGCCTTGCAGAACAAGGGTCTGCGAAGAAGGGTGCTATTGTGTATATGGCCTCCAATGTGTGTCCAACGTGTGTGAAGGAGAAGGCTCCCCCACGAAACAAAGCCCTGGAGGCAAGCAAGTTTTGGGGACGTTGAGGGGTCCTTGGCAGATTGTGCGGAATCCTGAGACCATTTGCATACCTATGGATAGGGACGCGAATTTGATGCTGTCACAATCGGGATCTCGATTCTTGAGGAAATGCCAGGTCACCGCACAACTCATGTTCTTGTGCGTGTAATTGTTCGTCATAGGCATGACGTAGGCAGTTTCACTCGGACACCAAATGGGCCGCAATGTTGACAGTGGATGTGTATATCTGCTCATTGAAAGTGATAGGGTGTACCTGTTTTTGAGAAAGCTCGCGTGGGAATCCCCACGCGTGTTGGCTTGGTGAAAGAAAGGGTGGTTTTTATGTTCCCATTGTAAGTAGATCGGCTGGAGTCTGACGTGCATGACCCATGGATCTGCCAACGCTGCAATGGTACCAGTCATAATACTAATAATGATAATGATAATAATAATAAGAGGGTTTAGGTAACCCGAAGCTGCCGACGCAGGACCTTATTGTAGTCATAAGATCGTTGCAAGGCTAAGTTAGGGAAGGGGTTACCCAAAACCCTTTGTTACCGAACATAAGCTGCTAATGTCCCCAGTTAAGATTTGATTCTCCATCTTTCCATTTGATACTCTTTTGCCTGGTATCACCCCATACATTAAACCCTAAAAGGATATCTCGAGTCGGAAGCCAGATCCCTAGGAGCCTGCAAGTCGTGATCATGGTAGTGACAGTACGTAGTCTTCCATTGGGCCTGGAATCAACATCATCATACAAAAAGAGTGAACAATTATGGCCCCCAAGCCCTGAGCCGTCAACCCTATCCAGACCCCAATTCTCTTCTCTACCACCACAGGCTTTAGCAAGACAAGCTCAGGGCACCTTATCAGTAGGCTCTGTATAGTTCTGGGCATGTATTCTGCACGTAGAGGGCCAAATCTGAGGTACATGCCAAGGCCTTCTCTTAGACAAATGAAAGGGCTCTCTATACTTAGGCTTCCTTCAGCCGTATCAAAGTTGCTCCTATGGAATCCTGCAGCATGACCCCATAATCTTTTCCCCAAGGGCCCTCCTTCTTGCCAATCGCCCTTCACACACTGAGGGTCCTATAAGAATGATGTATATAAACCCTAAATAGTAGTTTCCATTTTCTTTTCCGTTATCCCTATTTCCATTATCCCTATATAACCCCTATATAACCCCGATAGTTATGTATCATGTTGAACCCACCGGGCCGGAGCTTCACCCCTGCCGTGGCAGATTGCCGAAGCACGCAGCATGATGGTTCTCACCTCAGATGAGCCAAGATCTTTTGGCTTTAATGGTTTAGGCACATGGCGCTAGCTTTTTGGGTTATAGGTGCGGAGGGTGGAGGAAATCAAGCACCGCTTGATCAGCATCTTCAAAATTCCAAAATAGCGTGTCCTCGTGTAAACAAGGTGGTGCAAGATTGTCTTGAGATGTCACATTTCAGGGCCAAAGAAGAGTGAAGGGTTTAATTAATTAGACACCTGTGATTCTGTTGGCCAAGCATTCGTGTTATAGCCGAATCTGAGAACTTTAGCCCTGTTAAGGGGAGGGTTACACATGCTATGTGTAGGGATTCTTTCAGACCCCTGCTTTTGGAAGAAAACACCATGTATACTGTGGATCGAGCATTTCAGCGCCGGCTGTGCAGCCCTCTTATTCTACTCCAACTGGCAA
Source organism: Symbiodinium pilosum (assembly GCA_905231905.1). Classification (NCBI taxonomy): domain Eukaryota; class Dinophyceae; order Suessiales; family Symbiodiniaceae; genus Symbiodinium; species Symbiodinium pilosum. The sequence goes on along the minus strand of CAJNIZ010003403.1, from coordinate 113,740 downwards.
ATGCATTTTTCTCGCTTGGGTAATCTAAGTTCCATTCATGTCTCTCTCCGCGGCCCAACCCGCCCCTTTCCATGGGATGAGGGTTTAGAGTATGGGTCTATAGGGCTATATGGGGGTTTTGGCTTGGTATGGTGTTTGCACATTACAGCGGCTCCACAAAACACTTTCCGGCGCTTGGGGGGATGGGATACGTGCTATAGGTTTCCCCCAGGTTTAGGATATTCTGGGCGGGAGTCTGTTGAGTGCGAGAATTTCTGCCCATTTTGCTCCACTATTTGCTCGACTAAGCGCAAGAGCCCGGAACTGGGACTACTTAGAGATGGGCCAGAGGCAGCGCACAAAGCTAAGGCGCATGGACTTTCCAGCGTCGGTGCCAGGACCTTGGATCACAATGACAATTCTTCAGTGTTTCGAGAAGAGCTGAAGAGATTACCCCTCAACCCTAACTTGGTAGTTTCCCTAGATATGGGGGACTCCAAATAGATCCCGATATACTGTACTCATCCTCGTTATTAGGGCCCCCAAACTGGTACCCCATATTGTTGAAAACCCTAAACCCTATGTATCCCTATATGCCCCTAGACATCCCCTAGAAACCTTTAAACAGGTACCCCTAATTGCTGGGAAACCCCCAGAAATGGCCTGTGACTTACAAGAGCCGCAGCTGATGCTTATGGTAGTACTCTCTTGTCTTAGGACATATTGGGGTTCGATATAGTTGGGGTTCCAGGCTTGGAGTTTCGAATTTTGCTGAGCTACGGAGGAAGGTTAGTCGAAGGGGACCTATAAGGATTATGTCGGGGGTTTAGGGGCGACATGCTTGTTTTCGCATGAGAATTCAAGGTATCCAGAGTCCAATAGTTAGACGCAATGAACAAGAATCGATGTCAAACTGACTGCCCACAAGTACTCGATTCCATATGAATGGAATCACTGGCCAAGAGCGCTTCTTCACTTTTCACTCGCTCATGGAGGGCCACAACCCCTCTTCAACTAGCAGATATCAGTTTTTCATGATGCTTCACATCCTTTTCTAATTCAACAGATTTGTGGGCCTTTGCGGTTGTTGCGAACTGGCAACTCGAACTGTCTTCGCAGAGCCATTTCAGCAAAAGGGCGTTCTCAGCGCTTGACACGGTATAAACCCTAACCCGCGTGCGCTGATGGCATCTCTGGAAGCAGGCCTAAATCCCAAGCCCTGTCTTGCTCAAACCCACTGGTGGGTGGAGGGGTGGACCCCTGTAACCATACCTATATATTCCTGTACAAACCCCTGTAGTAGTCCCTGTCGACAGTCCCCATCCCCTTTAAGCACCAGCAGGCAAGACCTCAACAACCAAACCAGGCCTCTGCTGAGGCAGACCCAGTTTGGAACTTAGGATTACAGTTGGGTTCCGAGGCTTACCTGTACTTGCTCAACCATGTTTGAGCCCCAAACCCAGAATCCCAAACCCGAAACGCTTCAGATCCTGAGACTGACAGCACAGACCCCAAGCCTTTGCACGCAGACCAAGGGCAACGCATAACTTCCAATTCCACAAACCATGATGAGTTCGCCTTTGAGCCCTTGAGGTCGAGAGCCTGCGCGATGCGCTGGAGTCTTGGGGCGGGGGCCGCAGGGGGGGTCCAGGGTTTGGGGTTTGCAGCCTTTCGGGTTGGGGCGGTTTACGGTTTGAGGTTGGGAGGTTGGGGCTTCGTGCTTCAGACTTTAACTCATTGGGTGGTTGGATGTCGGCATTGCAGAATACAAGCATGTAGCATGTGCCGCATTCGAGTACAGCAGCTCGGGCGAACAGAAGATAGATAGCGAAGAAGAAACTAAATAGTGCTGAGCCCGTGGTAGCGGTCTACCTCATATTTGATCTGCGCAGCAAGCAGTGTAGCTACTTGTTCACTGGCCATGACAGGGACGAAATCCATAAATCCAGGTTGAGAGGCGTCTCTCCACAGGTACAAACGGTCTGATAATTATCTTACATGTAGTTAAAACTACTTGTGCCTGGTGGAACGTAGCCCCGCAAATAACGGGTTTTTATCAAGTATGGCTTGCGTGGAACATGGGAGGCACAGGATAAGTCAAGCACAGTCCCAACCACCCGGTCCATGAGGCAAAGGGGAAAAAAGCAAGAGCAGGCAAAGGCAGACAGAGGTGTTGCGAGGGCTACTGTAGGGGCCAAGCCCTCCATCCTCGGAAGTAACAACATGGTCGCCACTGTTCATCCTTCTCTGGGTTCATTATAAAATGCCGACCATAAGGCCCTAGGTAGCTCTGCAGCCGAAACCTTTCAGCCCTAAACCCCAGCCCCCTGAATTAAACACAAAACCCATAAAACGCCCTAAACCTAAAACGGGCTTTAAAACCCCTAAAAGCCTTAAACCCCACAAAAAGGCTTTAAACCTGAGGCGCCGAATGGACCGGCTTCATTTCTGAGTGGGCCGTGTCCTCGGCTTTGGGTTGGAACCGTAGGCATGCTTTAAGTGTAGTTACAGATGGGATTCTTCAGGATTATAGGAATTATCTGAGCTACTGTCAATGTTCGCCTTTTTGATGGACCCTTGGACATAGGGGTCCCTCTTGTAGCCTCATGCGCCATATATGGGATTGTATTGGGTTATAGGCATTATCATATGGAGATTATGCAGGGGATTGTTTCGGGTTATATAGGAGTATACTACGGGGACCACCCAAAAACGTGGCTTCTAATTTGTGTGGAGACTCCAATGTAGAACTCGAAGTGCCGCCTTACCCTTAGGGCTCTGGCTGCAGGATTTGGGGCTTGGGTTTGAGGTTCTAGAATTTCGGGCTTAAGGTTTTTGGCTTCGGGTCTAGGGGATCCACGTTCGCAGTTCTTGACTACTTTGGCGTTTGAACTTTGCCAACTAGCTATTCCAACTTAGAGCATCGCGGTTACGCACAATCCCAGCATTCACTGTCCAGTCTTGCATGGACAGGGTTTGGTTGGTGTCTGTAGCTGTTAAGCGGGGTCTGCCAAAGCGAAAAACACCTCGTTTGAATTACGGCAGGGCTAATTTCACAAATGAGGCGCATGCTCAAGAAACAAATTAAGGAGATCCTGTGATTTGGAGAGATCTCGCTGGCACAATTCAAAACGACAAAAGGAATTGCCATGGTTCTGGCGTAGCTGCATGAGCAGTATTGGCAATAGTCATAGCAGGATCCAGGTTGCGTGGTGAGGGCTTGTCACAGCCTATCTGAAGTTCCAGCTAAGTAACAGGGGTAGGTTTGAAAACAACTTCTGTTACTCCCACATCCTATATAACCCTCGTAACCTGCCCTACTAGTGAATCCCAATCCATTTCCCTGGTCCCACATGAACTGAACTGAACATCTTACACCCTACCGCCTCTGACCCAGTCTATGCCCAAAACCCTACGTAACCTTCCGGCCGACCTCACCCGACCTCACCTTATTGGTGGTATGTATAACTTACTCCCATGTTTTAAGTCCTAGACCCTGGGGTTTAAGGTTTAGGGTTTAGGGCTAAAGCTTTATGTCAGAATTTCGCCAGATCCTTGCGCCCGTGTACATGCCTCTTGCCAGGCTTAAACAGGGATGGTCGTTCCTGCACTTAGCAAACTGTAGTAGTTGAGGGTTTAGGGTTAGGAAACGGTCCTTTTTTGACCCCAATTAACCGTATTCCTTACATCATGGGGACATCCAGCCACTAACTCCCCATGTGAAGGACTGGCAGCACATTGCGAGACAGCTCTTGGAGCTCAGCGAGGATTGAGTGTTCCACATTGGAAGATACAGAAGATACAGAGGGAGTGTTCATATATACATGTAGGAACTGGGGTTTAGAGGCTAGAAATGGACAACCTTGTGGAAAGGAGTTGTTCAAAATTGGAGGGAACCTCGCTAATTAGATGGCCGTTTATGGGATGTTATTTCATGTAGAGGCCTGAAGAATAACCAACCCTACTCTGTGATACTCCGTTTCGAATCCCTAGTCTAATGAAATAGGCCCTTCACAAGGTTAAGAGCTTTAAGCTTGAAGGGTGGAGGGTGTAGGGCCTCGGGGCAAAGGTCCATCGATTTTAGACATGTCAGTAGCTTGGGCTGAGGATGGGTACAATAAGCGGGACTGCTCAAAGGTGCATGGTGAAGAATGAGGTTTCCAGTGACGGGTTTTGTAGGGAATGCAGTGATGTAGGCCCGTGATTACTAAACCCTCTCCTTTTGAGGGCCTTGATATTAGGATCCCCTATCATAATCCCAATTAAGGGGGTTTATTAAGTAGGGGTCTACAGTAAACCTATAGTATACTATAATATGATACCATACTGTACCATAATATACTACAATATACCATAAGGTACCCAAGACCCTGGGGTCTACATTACCTGGCCGGGGGTTTGTTTCCAGAACTCGAGGCCCCAAAGCACTTGGCCCTTGACCCTGACCAGGCAAAGATGGACATGACAAATACGCTTAATCTAGGGGTTAGGGGTTTAGGGCTTTAGGGCTTAGGGGTTTAAGGGGTTAGGGGTTAGGGGTAAGATGGTATCATCATGGACTTAGAAACCCAGGGGTAGCTCAGGACAGCCCTGTTCATATGGGCGTCTCTGCTGTTCATTGGGTTCCACCCTATATTTCCCACCCTTCCCAGTTCCCCCTTGATTAAGGTTACTTGTGGATTTTGAATTCATTTAGGGGGAAGCACGACGGGTAGTATAAATGTATAAGCCCAGTTCCAATTTCATCTTCCATGCTCTTTGCCGTTTCATTCTCCATTATTGGGGG
>CAJNIZ010003403.1:82166-108875 GCA_905231905.1 Symbiodinium pilosum | reverse complement strand
TCCAGGCCGTTCTAGGGAGCTCCAGGGGCCTCCACAGGGGCCTCCAGGGGCCTCCAGTCCAGGGGCTCCAGGGGCCTGAACCCTCCAGACTTCCAAAAAGCCCCAAAAAACCCAGAGGGGGGGGGTTGGCCAGCCTGAGGCTGGATGCCTCGGCGAATTTTGGGAAACTACCACATGAATTCCAAGATAAACATGCACAAGTTTGGCGTTTCAGGGTTTACACGCGCGGGAGCATGGAGGGTTTCGGGATTGCAGGTTTGATAGAAGAGCGGCTCAGGGTGTATAAGAAGGTTTAGGGTTTGTAGTGTTTAGGGCTTATAGGGTTTATATGGTTTAGGGTAGTCGCTTTAGAGCCAGAGGCACATACCTTGGGACTTGTGAAAGGGTTTTTGAGTTTTGGGGTTCGGGTTCAGGTAGGTTGTAGCTCCAGAACCGCAAAGCCGTGTACCGCGAAGCCATGAAAGCCTGCTTTTAGGTCCAGCTAGCTCTAGGGTATAAGATGTAGGGTTAAGGGTCCATGTTTTTATTTGTTGTCTGGGGCGTCTTCCTCCATGTGGAATAGTTAAAGCAATTTTCCGCAATATGGAGTCAAATCACATTGTAGTATTCCATGAGGAGGTGAAAGCCCTCAGAACTATATTCGTTAAACACAAATCTGGACATTTTCTTGGTAGCTGCTAGGGAACTGAACCGAATTCAAAGCTTTCTTAATATTGACTTTGATCTTTGTAAGCTTTGTAGAGTGAATTCTATGATTCCTCCGTAAGTACGGGTAACTGTGCTTGAGCCCTTGAACAGCAACCCGGTTGTATACCTTAGGTGGACCCCCCACCCAGTAATAGTGACTATAAGGGATAATAGGGACTATACTAGGGTCCTATGAAAGTCCTCTTATACCACTATTACAGGGTGGGGGGGTCCTCCTAATGCCCCAAGGTTCACCTGAAAGTGTGGCTGATGGACATCTTTCCCAGCAGCAATGGTGACGCACGGGCCGAGTGGACGAGACAACTCCAGGAAGTAAGTGTTTCGGTGCTGGTTGCTGGGTTCTTTGCACCATAAGCCGCAGCCCTATATATCCTAAGCCCTGTATATCCTCGATTAGGGCATTACACGATGTAGTGCTCTGGGTTTATGTAGGATCAATGTTTGGGCTTGGTTTAAGGCCTTTAGGGTCAGGGTTAATTCAGGGTTTAGGTAGGTCGAGCTTGGTACGGGGTATGCTCAGGCCATTTTCGGGGGCAAGTAGCGGGAGGGCAATAGGGGAACCCATGCCGCGCCCAAACTCTAAACCTGAGACCCATACAAACCTGTGGGAAAGACGAAAAAACACCCTAAACAGACGGAACGCCTGGAGGAGCTAGAGTGGAGACGGACAAATGGCAACGACCACTTCAAACGACAGAGTCTTTGCAGCATCTGCGAAAGCTTTTATGGAACTGAGTTTTTGGGTGGGTAGTTTCGTCACATAAGCAGTCCATAGCTCTTGTATATACTTCCTATTCTCTCATCTAACCCCCATATAGCGGGTGCCCACGTGGTGGCTCAATAAACCTTCAAACCTGATAGTAAACCTTAAACCCTAAGCCCTAAATATCCTCCATATCCCCATCAGACCATTTCCATAATTCGAGTTGCACCTGCGATCCGCAATTGTAAGACACCCGGAATTTCTCAGGGGGCTCTGTTATCTGTCCTTTCGGCAACCTGAACCAAACAATGGGGTAATGTATAACATGTATCTAGGCAGCCTATGTATCTAGACCCTAAACGCTAAAACCGTGAGCCCCAAACTCTAGCCTTCCTACAGCTGCAAAGAAGATCATGGTAAGAGCCCCTAGACATGGGGAGTTTCTTACAGACATCCCTTACACACTCTGGCAGGAACCTCTAGAATGTCCCTGTCCTCATAGATCCCTAGGCTACTCTCCCCCCCCCCCCAGAGAAAGTGTTTGGGGTATATAGTCGCCCTTAAGTAGATAGAATATGGGGTATATGTGGCTCTTATTCGAACATGCCCAAAGTCCTCATCTTCTATCTACTCAAGGGGGACTATAGGTTTTGAGCCCAAACATCATGCAAGCACTCGCTTCAACTACCTTGAGTCACCATTTTGTTGATACTCGCGCCCCCAGCCCTAAGCCTTCAAAGGACCCCTAAGACCTAGACCCTAAACCCAAAGCGCAAAACCATAAGCCCTAATGCCTAAACCCTAAACCATAAGCCCTAAACTAAAGACCCGAATCCCTAAGCCCTAAACCAAAAACCCTCAGCACCAAACCCTAAATCTTAAGCCCTAAACTCAAAACCCCAAACCCTGAGCCATAGGAACTGGCCGACCGCCGCTCGTTGCTACGAGAGAGGCATGGAGGCCGTCCCCAGATCCAAGTGCGGTTCTGGGCGCGGGGTTTAAAGGTTTTCAGGTATGGGGTTTAGGGTTTAAAGGGTTTCAGGTTTGGGGTTTGGGTTTAGGATTTAAAGGGTTCAAGGTTTGGGTTTGGGTTTTGGGATTCAGGGTTTGGGGTTCAGGGTTTGGGGTTTAGGGCTGGGGGTTTAGGGTTTAAAGGGTTCAAGGTTTGGGGTTTAGGGTTTGCAGGGTTTGAGCTTTGGGGTTCGGGGTTGAGGGTTTAGGGTTAAGGGTTTTTGGTTTAGGGTTTAAAGGGTTCAAGGTTTGGGGTGTAGGGTTTTGGGGTTTAGGGTACGGTGCGTAAGGGTTAGGGAATACTTCACACCGGCATCTTTGTTTTGCTCATGGTGAAACTCCTTGTTACTGAAGTCCCAAGTCCTGCAAGGCAGAAAGTCATGCATGGGACACGTAGAACCCCCGAATGGTTCCAGTTCACGAGAAACCAGTATTCGGAATTTGGGTAGTAGGGATTGTAGTGTCGTCTTGCGCAAGTCGGTGAATGTTGTTTATCTGGACCCGAGGATGCTAGAATATTCCTTTGGACCCGATACGCTTTCGATAAGACGGTTGTTTTGGTTATAAGGGGGGCCGTAAGCCTTTAAGCTGCCGTCAGATGTTTTTTGCATACAGGGCGTGCTGCCATTTACCGTAACTCAAGAGATCCCAAAAGTGGAGATCACCTCGCGCAGCGTCACTTGCGATAGACTTTTGAGGTTAAGTGTTGGCTGGTGTTGAAGCATTGTGTTGAACCACACCGCAAGGAGTGGTTTCACCAGGAGCTCCCTCCACAGGCAGCCCACGCTGGTTCATCCTTTCCACCTGGACGACAACGCTGCAGTGCAGGTGACAGCAGGAGCTATGGGAGTGGACATCAACGACGGCCAACAGGTCACCAACTGGCTCAACACACTTGTGACCACGACGCAGCAGGTGTTCAGCTTGATGCGCAGCTACCACAAGGCTGTCGTCAGGCCTGAGTTGTACAACATGGTGATTCAACTGGAGACTGCTGTCAAAGCAGTTGATGATAGATTGTTTCGTGCGAGAAAGGAGCTAGAGTGCTGAAAAGCACAAACTACTGCCGACAATTCATCGACATGGAATTGGATTTCAAGCGTGGGCTGATGGTCCTGCTCTCAGCACAATTGCATCTGTAGACAGACGCTTTGGACGAGCTTTTGGAATTGTCGTTTCCCTGTACCTCGCATCCTGAAGGGGAGGAGACCCTTAGAACCTCAAATCCTAGATGCTAAACTTTAGACCCTAGACCCAAATCCTATTCCACCCCTACACCCCAAGGACTATGAACCTGATCTGTTTTGGTGTAATCCCCTAAATGCCTCAAACTTCCCCGTCAAAACGCAGACCCCTGGGAGTGTCTAAGCCTTAGACACCTTACATATAGAAAATCCAGAGTAAAATCCGTAGAGCTGTTATGCATTCCCCCATCTCGTCCTAAGAGATTTGTACCCGAAAATCCCTAAAGCCTACACCCCCCAAGAACCCTAAACCCCAAACCATAAACCTGAAATCCTAAACCCTAAACCGTAAAACTCAAACCGAAGCCTGCTGCCTAACTCCCCATGGCAAACTCGGTGACGGCATCTTTGGGATCCCTTGCCGTAGGGATCCACTTGGCCCAACGTAGGTATCATTTGTAGGCTTCATGGCCCAAGAGAGGTATCATTTATAGATTAATGGGCTTATTGCAGTTCTCATTCATAGACTAATGGGCCTATTGTAGATACCATTTATAGACTCCAGGGCCTAAAGTAGGTATCATTTATAGACTTCAGGTCCCAAAGTAGCTGTTATTGATAGATTTGGATCTTCCCAAACCCTAGTCTAAGGTTAGAAGTATTGGCCCCTCATGTGGGCCCAAGTTGGGCTTCTGGGGGGGGTATATGGGAAGCTCCCCAAATCCCATTTTGGTACCCCTAAATATTGGGTGCCATAATTTAGTATTTTCCCAAAAGGGGCCCATGATGTTGAGAACAACCCAAAAAATTATATAAGGATCCCAGGGGCCAGGGCCCACACTCGGGGCCCATGGTTGCAACCTTAGACCCTAAACCTTATAGACTCTAAACCTTAAACCCTAATGCAATGATTGCAACCTTAGAATAAAATACTATTCAAACCCTAAGGGTCCATGTACCCAATAATTAGGTTCTTCTGATTTGGGTAATAGAAATTATAGTATAGGTTTTGGGTAAGTATATTAGACCTGGGGCCTTGGGAAGGTCTTCAGCGAAGCGCCGGTGAAGCCGCCGCCTGTCCTTGGCCGTGGAGGCGACGCCGCGGTGACTTGGCGGCTTTTCGGGCGTTCATGGGGTTTGGGGGGTTAGGATTTAGGGCTTAGGGTTTAGGGCTTAGGGTTTAGGATTTAGGGTCGAGGGTTTAGGGTTTAGGGCTTAGGGTTTAGGGTCCAGGGCTTAGGGTTTAGGGCTTAGGATGTAGGGCCTAGGGTTCAGGATTTAGGGCCAGGGACCCCCCGAAAGAGTACACCTAATTTAGGAAATCTCGCAAATAGATTCTAGGGTGGAAGGTTTAGGGTATGGGGTTCAAGGCTTTAGGCTTTAGGTGTAGGTATTTAATTCAAGGTTTAGAGTTTGAGGTTTAGATGTTGGTGTGTTGGGTTCCATCCGTTCAGGGGAATTTGGGGTGAGAATTTAGGATTTAAGGTTTAGTTTGGGTGGCTCTTCGAAAGGCGCTCAAGGTTACGATCGAGGTTTTTAATTCGGTGGGCTTAGGCTTTTGGCGAAACCCTAAACTCTACCTGAAAGGGTGTTTTCCCATGGGTCTAAATGCAAAATCATCGCAGACTTCATCTCCAACGATTTTTCAGAATACAGCATGTGATTCCTGAAGCCCTAGCGCTTGGGTACCCATACACAGTCCTTCAGCTTGAGGTACCCCGCCAAACTCCTCAAGCCCTAGTGCTTGGGTACTCTCCAACACCTAAGCCTAAGACTATAGTCCCCCTTAAGTAGATAGAACATGGCCTTGGACATCTTATAATAAGATCCCCATATACCCCATATTCTATCTACTTGAGGGGGACTATAACCCCAATATATACCCTAATATAATACACTAGTTTCCATCTTCTTTTCCATTATCCCTACAGAACCTCTTTGAAACGCAATGTTCTATCTACTTGAGGGGGATAATATCTGTTGGGCTATGAATCCCAGGCGGCCACGGCCACAAAAACCATTGCAGATATCTCCTCCAACCTTGCGGCTGTCTACCTGAGCCAAGGTCGCCACTGAAGAAGTATAGGGATTAGGGCTTCCTGGTTGTAAAGGTTTCGGACGGATGGTTTAGGGTGTAGGGATGTTAAGGTTTGGGCTGAGGGTTCAGGGTTTGGGGATGATAAGGTTTCGGGCTGAGCGTTTAGGGTTCAGGGATGAGAAACTCTAGGGATGAGAAGGTTTTGGGGCTGAGGGTTTAGGGTTCAGGGGCGGGGGGATTGAGAATTAGGGGTCGGAGAGTATGTCAAGCCCAAGTCCAAACAAAAGGCATGAATGCAAGAAACCACAAAGTATATGGGAGGAGTCTCTCAAGATCATCATTCTACAAGGTTTCAGGGGATGCCTATAATCTCCCTATAATTCCCGATATACCACCAGGATCGCTGCAAAGGGACTCATGGTTGGACATATTCCCAAGGTGTGAAGCTAGACAAACTACTGCTGATACCCGCCCTGCATGACCCGTGGTGGAATATCCCAGGAGCTGTGTCCATTTATCCGCAGTACCAGCTCCTCTGCCATGATTGCATCATGCTTGTGCAGCAGCTACTGCTGCAGCACATTGTGGCATGGAGATGTTCCTTCATGCCATGCGTGAAGCTCCGGAAACCTTCGGCGAAGACCCCAAAGCCTGAACCTGAAGCCCGACACCCCAAACCCCAACTCCAATTATCTAACACAGGCTCCTATCATATCGCGTGTGTAAACCGTGTGACATGATGTATGCGTTGCTCCCCGCAAAACGACGCTGTAAATTGTTGCGAGAAGCGCACGACGCTACATACAGCTTACTGGTGCTTCAGGGAGAGTCGGGGAGTGGATCCTAGCACAAGCCCTATATATCATAAACACCCCTTTCAAAATCCTTATATTCGCCCCCCGGTAAGCACCAGTAAGACAAAGAGCAACCTATACCCTCAGCTCCACGTAAAGATGCAACGTATCAGGGACCATTTTTTCTTGGATTACATTGGCTATTCTAGCCTAAAAACCCTAAACCCTAAGCCTCAAACCCTAAAACCCCAAACCCCGAGCCCTACACCCTAAAGACTGAACCCTATCCCCAAACCCCAAAAGTATGTAAGATAATAGCCCTAAACACATAATAATAGCCATAAAGGCCGTTATTTTACCTACTTTTGGGGCCCAGGTATCCCTAAACCCTGAATGCTGTTTGGGAGGTCGAGCCCGAGACGCTTTGGAGAAAGCGGAACTGGCCCTAGATCTGGTGCCTGATCAGAAATTATTTCGATAGGGGATGATATAGGATTTAGGAGGTTTAGGGGTTTAGGGTTAGGGGTTTATGGGTTTATGGGCTTAGGGGTTCAGGGGCTTAGGGGTTCAGGGTTTTAGGGGTTTAGAAGCTTAAAGGTTAGGGTGTAATCAGGGGTGTTAGGGTTCATTTGCCTGTCGGGAGTCCCAATGATAAGGATGTAAGAGCTTTTGGGCTCAAGAATCTTAAGGTTCTGCGGTAAAGGCCAAAATGTAAGCTTCAGGATGTAACGCTGAGGGTTCAAATGTTCAAGCTTGGGGTTCAGGATCAAGGGCGTCGGGTATACGGTTCATGGCTTACTTGCTGCTTTATTAAGCCCCTCTGACCCTCCAAACGGGGTGTGAAAAACGCTACCATCGGGGACCATCTTAGGACAATTAAGAGGATCCACTCAGCAAGCCGCCCCCTAAACCCTGAACCCGCGGCCTTAACCCCACACCCTGAACCTTGAATTAGAACCCTAAACCCTAAAACCATAAACCCTAGGGTTTAGGGTTCAGGGTTCGGTTTAATGTCTATGTTTTCGATAGGGGGTGATACGATCCATAATCTAGACTCCTTAAGGGGTTATATTATATAGGGGATTGTATAGGGGATTACTTTAGTCGTGATTCAGGGGCATACTACGTAGAGTTTAGATTATGGTTCAGATAGGGACGTATATAGGGTAATGGAAAAAAGAGAAGCTAACAATTTTCAACAAAGGAACTGACATGGAAAAGACATTGGAAACTGATATATGGAAACTGTGATCATGTAGGGGTTATAGGGATCAGGGTTTCTGAAAATTGGGGGTTACTTTGAAGCACTGCATGATATCGGGGTTTGTATTTGGGTCACCTATTTATAGACACTACCAAATGGTTTCGATCACGGTTGAAAGGATTTTGGTGGATATTAACAGTAGTAGTTCTTACCATCATTGGTAGTATTTTACATACTACTACTACTACTACTACTACTAGTAGCTGGAGCAGATTTTTTGTTTTTGATGTTTTCCATCTTACTATTGCTACCATTACTATGCACCCTGGCTTTAATTTCCTTAATTGTTGTTTACAACTCTACGTGTAGGGCTCCAAGGGTCTGAGGATTTAGGCGTTTGCGCATTCAAAGGTTGACAGTCTGCGGTATTTCGGCGTATGTGCGCATAAGAGGGTATCAAGCTACAGGACTTGGGCTTTGGGTAGTTTATGGTGCAAGTATACAGGGCTAACCATAACGTAATATTCTAGGTACTCAGTTAAGGTTGCCAGACTAGGAGCATGTAGGCTTCTTGTTCTGAGGATCGTGGTTGGGGTACCTTTCCAATGACTTTCGTACTTTGCGCCTGCTGGCTTTGGGATGCATGTGCTACTTCTCAAGCTCCTTCGTCTGCGTTTTCGAAAGCAAGCATAAAACCCACACACAACTTCCGTTGGTTAGCTAGGAATGAAGGAACGGATCCTTATAGTTATCCCTAAATAACCCATTATAGTAGTTTCCATTTCATTTTCCATTCCTTCATTCCCAGCTAACCAAAGGTGAGATAAGGGCATCTTGCAAAGTACCCTCGTCTTGGTAGGGCCGCTGTTCAAAATCCACGTTGGCTTAGGGAAGGGTCCTTATCCTATAAACAGCCCGCCTGTGGAAACTCCGTAAAGGTACACTGCTGTGTTGGAACTTGCTAGGTGGGTAGTTCCCAAAATTAGGATCATATTTTGGTACCTCTAAGTATTAAAAGGTGCCGTATACTCTATAGCCAGAAGGGGCCCATAATTTGAAGAAGAACCCAAGTCTCTTTCTGCTCTCGGTTTTAGTCATACGGGATTGGGGTCAGGGGTTCCAATTGCTGAAGTTCTTAACATAGAAATGTCGTGGAGCCTCGGTCTTAGGTTGGTATAGACTTTAGGGTTTGGAGTTTAGGGGTCTTAAGGGTTTTGGGGTTCAGGGTTCAACGTTTTCAGGGTTCAGTGCTTTAGGGTTCAAAGTTTTAGGGTTCAGAGTTCAGAGTGATGGCTGGGGCTAGATTTGGCCCTGAACTTGGGCTTCCCATTTGGGAGAGTGGACTGCCCTGCGCTAAATCCTCAGACCTGAACCCTGAGCCCGAAAGCCGCTGCAAACCCAAGGTCCCCAAGGAAGAGCATGTTGGGGTATCTGAAGTCTTAGAGGGAATGTCTGCGCGTCCGCAGGTGCCGAAGCACGAGAAGGCACCTGAAGGGCTGCGTTTTGCGTTGGTACCTACTTTCCTGGCCCTTTTCGTAAATGTATTCTGATTTGCATATTTATACGAGGTAGGCTTGTGTGAAAGCGTACTGGTGAGTGCATGTAGGATTCCCAAGATCTACTGATAACGATCCATAGGTGGGTAGTCTCCCGACGGCCTCCTATACCACTGCTGCTGCTGCTGCTGCTGCTGCTGTTGCTGCTATTAATGCAGCAACAACAACTACTACTACTGCTGCTGCTGCTGCTACTACTACTACTACTACTCCCTGCAGACTAGATTTTACATGCACAAAGAGGCCCCTTGTCAGTCCGAGGCTGCTGAGGAAGTCAGTAGAGGGTAATGTGGAAGCTTCGAGAATTCCCATTATTATGGTCCGAGCTTCTGCATATACATGTGGTATAGGCTATGGGTTTTGATAGACCGCCCAATACCATGGGATTTAGGCCCTTTTCAGCACGGCCTTCTGGGATCATTGTTGCAACTCCCCACGTCAACATAATCCCTAAGTCATCTCTGTGTGGGACACTGGAATCTGTTTATTCTCCGCATATATTGCTATAAGGTCCTGTAGGAAGCCCGAAAACCCTAAGGCTCTTCAGAATCCCAAGTAACTTTGGGACCCTGACTCATCCCTGCCAAGTCTGCGGTCAGGGCCTGGACTCAAGGATTTGCAGCTTAGTTGGGTAGCATTTAGAGTTTAGGACTTGTTTGGGGAAGAGTTTGGATTTGGGCTTAAGGCTTCAGGTGGTGAACTAGGAAATGTCATTTTCGGCGGCTTTTGTTTTAGGAAAATGGCTAAAGCTCCCCAAGCCTTCTGGTTTGAGGGCCATGTTTTAGGGTTTCAGGTTTACTGGAGCAGTCCCTTGTCGACTCCCGAAACGCGATCATTGCGCGCTAGTATACGGTTCCGTTCCAGGAGGCGAGTTCCGCGTGAAGGGGTTCTTCACATGGTCTATGAAGGGCCACACCACAGGGTTGTATGTCGTGCAAGATCCCCTCATTGTAGTTCCCCTGGTTGCCGTAGATGGTAGGCGCTCAACGACCACCCTCACGGACATTGAACCTCTGCCTCTTCTTAAGAAGGCATGGAGGAATGGACTTTGCCAATTCAAAGCACATTATTCATGGAAAAAGGATTCGTATTGGGATCCATTTCTTCGTCACTACTACTTCCTTTGTATGGGCCTTGGAGTTCGGTAGCCTGAAGAAAGTGGAAGGGTCAAACCCATACAGATTTAAGTAGTAATACGGACTAGATGACTCCAAGCCACATAACCCGGACGCTGCAAGTCTATAACTCCCATGTGGCTATAACAGGGTCCTAGTTCTAGGGGGCTGGGGTCACCGAAATCCCTCCTAAATCCTGCGAAGGCCTTGTACCGTGTAGCCAAGGCATGAGCTTGGTTTAGGGTTTAGGGATTTAGGTTTTTAGGGGTTTAGGGGTGTAGGGTTTAGGGGCTTAAGGGGCTTAGGGGTTTAGGGTTTTAAGGGTTTAGGGTTTAGGGGTTTAGGGTTTTAGGGGTGTAGGGGTTTAGGGGTTTAGGGGTTTAGGGTTTAGGGTTTTAAGGGTGTAGGGTTTAGGGTTTAGCAGGGGAGGGACCTCCCCTGATAAGAAGTCCCTCACCCCACGATGATATGTGAAAAATGCGCAAAGGGGGTACTCATTACCCGGGCGAGTAGGGAGGAGTACTGATGATGAGAGGGGATTGGTATGTACGAGGTTTGGGTTTAAGGTTCAGCGTCTAGGGGTTTGAGAGGTGTAGAGGTAGAATGTAAGAGCTTGGGGCTTGAGGTCCAGCCTTCACGGTTTGAGGAGATTTTGAAGTTGAGGTTCATGGCTCTAGGTTCTGTTCTAATGCTGCTGCTGCTCCGTTTGCCTTTCAAAGGCGGGGGAGGTTCTTGCAGGACCAATGTCTGCTATTAAGCTCTCCGATGGTCCAAACTAGGAGCTTGCATTCATTGAAGTAGGACTCGTAGGACTCCAGAGCAGCAGTTTCTTTTGATCCTCATATAGACGGCCCGCCACAACCCCACAAGGACTGCTCCCCATAAACGTTGGCCCAGTCAGTCCTCAGGAATTTAAAGCAAGTCTCCTATAGAGCTCATAACTCCTCTTTGAAATGTAAGGTTAGTTCCATAAGGGATTGCACCTTCTATCCCGTGGAATGGCCGGCCTCAAGAAGTTGAACTTCCCTAAACCCCAAGCCTTCTGGCAACCCTCCTGACTCAGACCCCCCAAAGGGACAGACAACTAGACACTTTGGCTATGACGAGGAATTTATAGACATTTCATGGAGGTAGTTATGAGCTGGCTTCTGTAGGGGATTTAATGTTAGATCTTCCCAGGGGACTGGAAAGGGTGCAGGTATCCAATCATTGGCGTGTTGGGTGCCCAATACTGTTGTCCTCCATGGTCTTGGGTACCGCTAACCTGAGGACTTGTGTACATGGGCCATTTTGATTAGACCGCAGAAGCCTGTTAGCCATACTTTGAGAAGGTTGGGCAGCTCTGTACGAGTATTTCTCAAGACCCTCCACAAACCCAATCCATTCACACATTAAACCCAGAATCAAAGCTGTAGATGTCTCCAAAAATCCGACATGGCCGGGTATTACCTCGGGCTATCGAAAGGATCCATTCCTGCATTTCTTCGAACCAGATGTATGTAAACCCTAACCTCAAACCAAACCGTGCTACTGGGTTGGCTTTAAGCAACCTTAAACCAGTTGCTATAATGAGCAAGCTTTTTGTTTACTAGATACCCATATTGTGGTAACATTACTTAAGTTCCCCAGCAGCAACCCAGGCTTTACTAAAGACCCAGCAGTCCAAAAACCTCTGTAGGCTGCGCTCCAGCTGGGGGATTTCAACCAGTGCCAGGAGAAACTGGAGGCTTCATGGGCCTTGCATGTGCTTCCTTTTTGTTGGTTGCTCTGGCTTATGGTGTCTAGGTTTTAGCATTGAAAAAGTTTCAATTTAGGGTATAGGGTACCTAACAACCTGCATTGAAGAGTATAACGCAGGTCTGTTTTCAGGACGGCTTGCCTGTGGCCTACCTGGGTCCATTGAGTGTAGAGTTTCCTGGTTTCAGGTTAGGTTTTAGGGGCCATGGAGATTTTGACCCTCGAGCTGAGCAAGTCCCTTACCACTTGCTTCTGTTTGCTGAAGCTGGTAGGCAGTCGAGGGTTGGGGCTTCGGACTCCAACAGCGCGAGGGCCCGATGATGCACTGAGGGGCAGCAACGCAAGCTTTGACGCAAAGTCACCCACGGAAGCTAACCTCTAACGAATTGAGGAGAAGAGATGAATGTAAGGAACCCTGAGACTTAGGGATTTACTACGAGGTGTTGTTTATGATCAGCTCAAACCAGGGCGTATGTGAGGGTTCCAGGACAGTCTCCTTCAGGTTCCCTGTGTGCACTGGCACTCCCTCTCAGAGCAGCTCTGGTGCTGATTGCTTTATCCCAAAGCTAGGCTTCCACAAGTGACAAGGCACCAAAGCTTTAACATGAAATGTTGAACATGCCAGGGCCAGGCTTGCCCTATACCAACTCCATTCCGTTTAGGTCAAGAGCACCAGAAATTGAAAGAGCATGCAGGAAAGAGGGACACTGCTATTCTTACAATCTTCATCTACCCTGCGCTTTATCACATTTGACAATTTTTTTCGAACAGTGTTGCCCTAAACCCTAAACCTTAAGCCCGCATCCCTGCTAGACCTATGCAAGACCCGCCCAGGCGCTACAGAAGCTTCAGCCGGAGGCATGCAGCTTGAACCGTGATCTTCGCTTGGTGTATGATAATGTATATATGGGTTTCCCCAGATTAGGAATACCTCTTAGGGGTGTCCCTATAATACTATGGATCATAGTATTTTGGGGCTTATACTGTATGGTACAGTAATCCAAACGGGTCTAAGTACGCAAGGAATAATTATTTGGGATTTGGGTAGTGGAAATTGTAGTGCAGGCTTGCGGAAGTATATGATTTATCGGGTACTCGCGCTCTTTGGGAATGGTTTATTCAGCCCAAGCTGGGGCTGCTTGGGGCTGGCAGCTTTCCATTATAGAATTTCTGTGTCAAGACCCTCAAGAAGGAATGAAGGACCTATTCTAGGGGGCTGCATAGGGATTTCTGATGGGATCATTTCTTTTGGTACCCAACTGGCCACCGAACCGAAACTTCCCCTGATCCCCAAAACCCTACATCCCAATCCCTGCGTGCCTGAGCCCCGGGCCTTCAACCTCAATCCCTCAACCCTCGTCCCCAACCTCAACCCCTTAAAATCCTAAAGCAAAAGTCTGAGCCCAAAGCGTTGAAGGATGCCGGTGTGAAGCGCCTAGCCTCGGAACTCGAAAGAGCCCGGTACCTTTCGTGCACTTGCTTTTGTTTGAGGGTTACGTCTCCAAATTCTTGGGTTTCAGGGTTAAGGGTTTTGGGGTCCAGCGTTTGAGGTTCTAGGATGGAAGTCCTGGGATTCTAGGATGTTAGGCCTTAGATCATAGGATCTTAGGGTTTTAGGGTTCGGGCTGGTTTTGAGGTCTAGCTGTGAGGGTTTAGAGTATTTTGGGGGTTGGGTGCGCTCCTAAAGGCTCCTTCTCGTAGATGGGTTTCGAGGGATAATGAGTTGGTTTAGGGTTTAGGGCTT
Organism: Symbiodinium pilosum; assembly: GCA_905231905.1. Taxonomy (NCBI): domain Eukaryota; class Dinophyceae; order Suessiales; family Symbiodiniaceae; genus Symbiodinium; species Symbiodinium pilosum. The sequence continues at coordinate 95,081 of CAJNIZ010003403.1, read as the reverse complement.
AGGGATAGAGTTGAAAGGGTTTTGGGGGGAGGACGCGTGACACAAGATCTGGAATGTTAAGATGCGGCACCACCCAAAGCCCTTCAGCTCAAGAATTGCAAGTCCCATGATATCAGGGCCTTGGACTGGGGGAGGAATTCCTCCTTCCGCCCAATGAAGGTTATTTTTGGAGTCTTTGGTTTTGACCCTGGAACTTAAGACTTGCTACATGGGATTTTGCTGTCAGAAACAGTACAGGTCTTGGAGAAGTATGTGATTTTGAGGAAGTCGAACCCTTCGCGTTCAATTTCTTCACGTTCAGCAGTTTCTATGGTGATCTCGCAGGGTTTCAGAGGCCTTCCTCAGCACCTTTCATATGGGCTTACTAACTTCCTCCTACCCTCCAAGTGGCCACCAGAGAAAGCAACAGAAAGTAACCGAATCCTTGCAACTCCTTGCCTTCCCCCCCCCCTCCTTTGGGAAGTCCGAGATCCATTTGTCCCTAAAACCCTGAATATCCGCATGACCCCTTTCAAAGGCACTAAACCCTACACCCTAAAACCCTAAACCCTAAAACGCTAAACCCTAAAACCCTGAACCCTAAAACCCTAAACCCTAAAACCCTAAAACCCCAAATCCTTCCCACCGACGGGTGTTGGTGGCCAAGGGCCAAGCACGCCAAGCAGAGCGAAAAGATGGGCAAAGCCATCCTCGCCGCCGCATCTTGACAGCTTTTGTTTAGGGTTTAGAGTTTAGGGTTTAGAGTTTAGGGTTTGGGGTTTGGGGTTTAAGGGTTTAAGGGTTTAGGGTTTTAGGGTTTAGTGGTTTAGGGTTTAGGGGTTCAAGGTTTGACAGCTTTTCAGAGTTTGGAACTTAGGGTTTGGGCTTCTAGAGGTCCGGGACCCTTATACTGGGGTTACATTGGGACAATGGAAAATGACATGGAAACTCCTATAATGGGCTATATAGGGTTTAGGGTTTGGGCTTCTAGAGGTATAATAATGGAAAAGAAAATGGAAGCCCAAGGTCCCTTTAAAGGGATATATAGGGTTATACCGGGGTACATAGTGGGCTTATATAGAGGGATAACGGAAAAGAAAATGGAAACTACTATTTAGGGTTTAGAGTCTAGGGGCAGCTTTCACAGGGCTTCTAGGGAGGGTTCTTTAGATGAGGGGGAGCGTATACCCCAACAATCGAGAATCTGATGGAAAAGAACATGGAAATACAGGAAGGCCAAGTGGAGATTGGGATTCTGTAGTGGTTTTTAGCAATATATGGGTTTACGAAAATAGGGGGCCGAACTATAGACGAATATTTGCTATCCCGCGGCAGCCCTTAAGACACCCCAGCCTGCCTAACAAGACCTAAATAACAGGTTTTTGGGAGCTTGGGTTTTGTGAGTGTGGTTGCTAAGATGTGTATGGCTAGCGGCTTATGAACCTAGGGCTGAGGGGCTGTAGCGTAGGGGCCTAAATAATTACCAGTATAATTTCAAGGGCTACTTGAGGCAGCCTGTACCATAAGTATACTTGAATCTAGGACCCTAATAGTAGCAGATTTTGAAGCTGCTACATTAGCTGGCGGATTTAAAGCTCAGGGCTGTTGAAGCTTTAGCTTGGGGCTTGCGACATCCTGACCTGAATGATTTCACCGCATTGTCCAGTCTCCTTTGCGCGGAAGCATTTACAAGCTACATTCGATTTTTCAAGATCCTAGACACCAGCCCTTAGATAGCTGCTTTCCCAGAGGCTAGGGTCCCGTTTAACCCAATGCTAATCCAACACACACACACACATACCACATATATATATATATGATATACATATGTTTATATTGAATTATTCAACTATGTCGTTTTAACAGATCTTTGGCGTGTAATTAGTATACGATGGTCGTATATGGATTTTCTAGGGGAGATACGTTTGGAACTTATGCAGCTTCTACATCAACTCCAAACAGTGGCCTCGAAAGGTATCCACCAGGGTTTACTAAGGTGCTGGGGTCAATGAAGCTTCGACCTGCGCCTAAACGAAGAAAGATACAAGCCACGAAATAAGACCCTGTACGCTTCTTCTTTCGAAAGAATTCAGGCACACAACCGCAAGAAACCATGTCTAAGCCGCAATCCCCAACCCAGAATCCTCCGAATTAACACCCTACTAAGCGTGGATCCTAGACACCCAATAAGCATGAAATGTTCTCGAAGCCCCTTAAAACACCGCCGCCCCTTTGAAAAGCCCCCATCCAATCCCAAAGCCCTACTGTAGTCCCTGAACCCTACCCCTTCAACCCTCAACCCTAACTTTCAGACCAAACCAACAAGTAGTTTCAATTCTCTGTTCCATTTCCGCCCAAAAGTCCTTGAGCCCCAAAAGCAAGCAGCTCCAGGCGGGGGAGGGCCGAGAATACGTGGAGAAGCAGCCGGAAGAAGAACCTCCTGGCTTCTTCCAGGCATTTCCCATAACCCTGCAGCCATAAACCACGTACACTAGGCCTTACAGTCCTAAACCCCAAGCCTTAGACCCCAAATCCTAATCAAATCAAACAACCTAAACCTATCTAAGCTTCAAATACGAACCCTACACCCAAATAGTACTTTCCATCCTCTTTTCCACTCCCACCTAATCACACTGCCCCTACGGTACGTGACTACTATAAAAGCCTATGCAACCTAGCTTCCATGTGAGCTATAGTCTAAACTCCTCAAGGGGGGTTATAGAGGGGATTGCTATATGCGTTATTTAGGGGGATACTAGGAGCTCAGACTATAGCTCATTTCATTTTCCCCTTTGTTTGTTCGATGGGGGTTGTATCTTTAAACCCTAACTGCTAAAACCTAATGAGAAGAGTCCCTGGCCTGGCTACGGGGCTTGAGAGCGTAGGGGGTTCTTGGGAGTGGGGGTTAGGGTTTCTCTACCCCAGGCTGACTTACAAAGCCATTGTCCAAAAAGTGTTCACAGAGTGTGCTTCACCAAGTTTTGGGTGAAAACCTTCAGAAATAGCCTCTCAGAGTTACATCAGAAGGTTGGTTATCCACTGGGCTACTGGCTTGTTAGGTTTCAGGGTTTGTTTTTGAGCTCAGGGTTTGGGGTCTTGGTTCGGTACAGCCCCCACTCAGTAACAGTTGGATAATAATTATCGCATAAGTACATATAGCCCTTAGTAGTACCCCTACTGCAGACTCTTTCTGAGTAGGGGCAGTTCCCAAGGTCTTGTGCATTTCTAGGTGTAGATAGATTGTTGTTATGACAGTTGTCACGGGAAAGTAAGCTTAGCAATGATGAGGGTCGCGTTTGCGTGGTTGCCTGGCAGCGTTGCAGTTTCCTCAAACTGTACACAATAGCTGAGTACTTGGGATTTGGGCATATGAGGGCAAACTCCAGTACAGACTTTGGAAAGGTTTATGAATGTTGGGTACGTACACCATTGGGTTACGTGAGGTTTTCCAGGAGAAGATATTTTCCCCAAATTGAAGCCCATGACCCTAAACCCTAACCCTGTACCACCCCTAGACGTCATGGGAGATTTCTGGTAGTCCTACTGATGCTACTGAGCTGATTATGGCCCACCTGGAGATAGCTTCAACCACATGTTTTGTCATCCTTATGCTGACTCACATTCTTATAATCAGCCGTATATGCCGTAGCAATGCTCTTCTTATTCCATTGGGCCATTTCGCTCACTGCTGTTACTACAATTTCATCCTCATGTTCCACCATTTTGCTGGGAACCTCCTGAGAAGAAAGGAGCAGCCAGCTTTGTGATCCGCTCCCGCTCTCACTAAAGTGCCCCTGTCCTCCTAAAAAATTGCATCTGGTGGCTTTACGATGGACCATGAATTGGGACTTTTTTAGGCGATGCAGGGCAGTAGGGGACTATTTGATTGTGCGGTTTATTCTGCACAGGGTATAGCAGGGCAGTAGGGGACTATTTGATTCTGCGGTTTATTCTGTACAGGGTGTATGTCACCCTCAAAACGCAGGCTTGGGCCCAAGTTTCAGGCCCTTTTTGTCGGCGGTTGTGGGCTTGTAGGGATCAAGTACCTACAGGGTTTAGGGTTGAATACTGTAATACTTGAATTGCTTCTAGCCCTTATTTGCAGCAAGTTTTTGAGATATTTGACGTGGGCACATCTCACATAAGAATAATTCTAGACGGTACAGCCAGGAAACTTAGACTGTTTTTAGACGTGGAAACCCAAAGGTGTTCTTTTTAGAGCCCTGGAACGTGCAAAGCCCAAAGCTGCTTTTTCTCGCTTTTGGCAGGAGATGGTCATGTCCTTTATCCCAACGAAGAAGCAGTTCGTGGTTCTTTGCCGCTCACTTGCACCGGGAGGGCGATTGCTTCCCTAAACCCAAACCTCTAAACCGCTAACCTCCGAACCCCTAAACCATAGAAGCCCTAAACCCTTAAACTCCAAACCCTTAAACCCTAAACCCCTAAACCCTAAACTTAGGTATAGGGCTCCAGGCTAGGGGGACAAGGATGATTTTGCCCATCACTGCTAGCATTTTCGGCACTTCAAGGGGAGAGAAAACGAGCGGCTTAGGGTTTAGGGTTTAGATTTGGGGTTTAGGGCTTATTCCAGGTTTTTGAGCTGCTTTCCGGCCGGGTCATGACTTAGCAGGATGTCTTAGGATAATCGCGCGCTCATGGCTGATTTCGAGAATCGATGTTGTTCTGTCCATTTTTCCAAGATGGGTTCAAAACAACCTTGCCCCCGCCGGAACATGGCTGATACTTTGGGACATTGGGAGATACTCACAATTTTCCTTGTATACCTCAAACCCCCAAACCCTAAACCAAACAATGAGCCCAAAAACGAACTCAGAAACTTGAACCCTACGCCAAACTCTTACAGGCCTTGATGCATACCTGTAAGCCCGCAAAAAGAGAGGTATCCTGATATTGCTCTCCGTGGCCGCCATCTTCTTCGCCCCAAAGCGTTTTCGCCCGCAGGCCGGAAGGTTGTAGTGCTTGAGGGATATAAGCCCTAAACCCTAAACGAGTTTTGGGCGCTTTGGGTTGAAGTGTTTGGGATTCAGGCATCACGGTTTGTATTTTCAGGTTTCGAGTTCGGGGCGTAGGGGTTCGCAATTTGGGGTTTAGGGGTCAAGGTTTGGGGGTTGGGGGTTAGAGTTCACTGCTTAGAGCCCTTCCTCAGGTAACCAATGATTCCAGAAAGATGTTTTTTGTACCGAAGCATTTTACCACTTTTTGGAGTGTATGTGGCCAGTCAGGGTGGGCATTCTCAACCCTCTAAACCCACGAAACTCCTCAAGCCGCGAAAACCCTAAACACAAGCAGGTAAAGGTCAGTCATCTGTGCCTGCTTTGCAGGTCATAGTTGCAGCTGTGCTGCTTTCCACGCTGCGACTCAGCTGCATTTGGGGCTTACCCCACGGCCCCAATGTTGGGGTGCTGTTGAGGACCTAAGTTAAGCTACTACTATATGGGGCATACACTAAATGCACCGGTTTCTTATCATTGATATCTTAGTTTGAGCTCCTTAGCAGCAACAGAATATCCAACAATATGGGTTTGTTGAAATCTTCAGTCCCAAAGCAACTACTACTGCCAGCTGGACTTACGTAGATCCCTTGGCCCAAATTGTGCCACTCGAAGACAAGTGCTTTAGGCAATATTGAAGGAAAAGGGACGCAGGAGGTGGGGCACGGGCTTTAGGACTTAGGGTCTATGGAGGGTTGATTCCAACCCTCCTTGAAATGCGCAAGCCGCAACCCTCTCACAACCTCTTCTTCGGAGAGGATAGTTGCACTTTATGAGTCTGCATCTACAACTGCACACCCTAAACTCCTAAACCCTGAACCTTAGGAGGAGCCCCACCCTGTAATAGTGGTATATTAAGAATATAAGAGGACCCTAATATAGTTACTACTATCCCTTATAGTCACTATCACTGGCGCCTTAGCCACCAGATAAACACAAAGTCTGATGGCAGCCCTAGGCTTTTTGCTATCTACATGGCTGTGACCACCGTTGAGGCAGTGAGAGAGACCCTAACGGGCCCTAACAGCATTTGAGCCATAGTCTAAACTCCTTAAAGGGGGGGTTGTACAGGGGATTATATAGGGGACTACTATAGGGGCTACTAAGGGGGATACTAGGGGTTTAGACAATGACTTAGCAGATCACCGGTAGCTATCAGTATGGGTCTAACTAAGGCAACGGTAGTTGGAGGTCCCTGAAGTCCTATACAAAGCGAACTGGCGTCTATGGAATGAGAACCTTAGAGATGGGGCTTCTTGAGTTGGGGTCGAGGGGTTTGAAATGGGGGGTTTTGGGGGTGTAGAGCTTTGGCATGGCGGCTTAGGGGGTTTGTTCAGAGGGCGTTGGCTTGCCCGTGGGGAAACAGTAGAGTTTAGAGGGATTGAGTCTGGGGGTCGGAGGTTCAGGGTTTGGGATGTAGGTCGTTTGGAAAAGCTGCTTTTGCATGCTGGATCTTGGCAGTGCTCTTGAAGCCCTGTCCAGCTACTGGATGGAAACGCAGCTAGCACAGGCCGTCAGGTGGTTTGTTTCGGAGTGAAACGAGCAAAAAGATAGGATTAGACTGTCTGTAACTCCTAAGATACAAGGTATATACGGTAGTGCAAGCTGTCCACCATCCACAGTAGTATTAGTAGTAGTTGTAGGAGTTGGCAGTGGCAGTGGTAGCAGCAGCAGCACCACCACCGCCAACAGCAGATGCAAAGGCCTCGGCCGCGGTCACGGCCCCAGAAGCGGCAGTACAAGGCCCAGCTCAATAACCCTCGGGGGTCCAAGTATGCAAATAATACTTACGTTGGGTTCCAAAGTCTGTAAATATGACCTACATTGGGCTATTTGGATCCCCAGGGTAAGCAAGCCGCAGTCAAAGAGGTGGAGAAGAAGGTGGCCGAGAGGGAGAACGATTTGCGGGCTTCCCGCTGACCGTGGCCGAGAGTTCAATATCCTAGTAGCTGTCATTTTCTTTTCCATTATCCCAACATAGCCGCAATATTATAGCCCCAATATATACCCCAACATTATGTTCCCTTACCCCTAGTGGCATCGCAGCACGTGCGCAAGACGGCAGCCTTTGCAGACGAACTTCAACGTAATGGCCAGTCGGGCAGAGGCGGCCATCCGTCGCAACGGAACGGGCCTCGAAGAGTGGGCGAAAGTTGCAGCACGCAGCCTCCACGCATTAAAGGGTATAATTGCTCGGCCCGAATGGTTCGTTGGCATCTGAAACGCTAAACCCTAAACCCTACCCCTGCTTGGGTAATTGGACCCTTAGGGTAGGGTTTGGAGCTCCGGAATCGAGTTTGACATTTTCAGGGTGACCCGCATTCCTATCAACGGTTCAAGGAGCAATAGACTGCTAGTCCCCGGCCACAGTTGGGTCTCACTAGGCTTGGGGCTTAGGGTTCAGCCCTAAACCCTAAACCCTTTTCAGTTTTGCAGGTTCTCATTACATGCGCCTCTGCTTGCAGAGCCGAACTGACGCTTTGGCTTTTTTAACTTTGAGCCCTTCGATTGGAGCTTCTCAGGACTATAGTCCCCCTTGAGTAGACAGAATATGGCTTTGGGTTTACTTTAACAAGATCTCCATATACCCCATATATTCTATCTACTCAATGGGGACGATCCCTCCACAGAATCCCTAACAAGAAGCCCATGATCCCTTGGTAATCCCATTGTCTTCTTGTGTCCCCTCAGCCCCTGTAAGTTAAGAAACTTCCACATTCGGATAGCAGACCTTGACCTGATATACAGCTGCTTGGCACCTCTACCGGTCATGCACAATCTCAGATGCTAGGTATTTTGAGAGTCTATGAGATATTACCTGATTATGGGAATTATTTGTTGAGTTTTTCCCGACCTAGGTGTCCCGTGCTATCTCTGTAACAACCCAAGTTTCTAATCAGATAGCATCCGACAGTCCCTAAACCCTAAACGAGATAATATCCCATAGGTAACAATACTTACTATAACGGCTGGCACTAGTGATCTTGTAATGGACTTGCCTGGCATAGAAGATGGTTCCAGAATCGCTTTTACGTAGGCTTTTGGAATGACTTTAATTTCGGGTCCTGCCCCCACTCATTAACAGTTGGATAATATTCATGACATAATTCTATATTGCGCTTGATATGACCCCTAATATAGCTGTCAATGGGCAGGGGCAGTACCCATATTAATTTATGAAGGGAGTGTCCAGAAAGATGACGTCAACCAAATCAACCTCCTCAAGCAAGGTATTCTGATAGGAGCCTCCCCAAAGGCTGGGAGAAGTGTGGTCCCCAAGGTTGCAGGCCGCAAGCTTTTTTTTGTATGTACATACATGTACACATATATATATATATATGTACATATATACATATATGTCTATTCAAATATATATATATATGTACATATTCCGGACTTCCCGAAGCGCAAACGCCTAAACCTTAAATTCTAGTCCTGCAACCCTGAATCGTTGAACCCTTAAGAAGCCCAGAACCTTAAGCCCTCAAACGTAAGCCATAAACCCCAAACCTTAAACCCCAACCCTAAACCCCACACCCTAAATCCCTGAACCCTAAATGTTAAAGCTTAAGCTCCAACTCTTGTAGCCAGTGTAGCCAGTAGAATCGAAGCCTTCGCAGGATGAGATGAAGGAGAAAAAGGAGGAGAAAAAGAAGAGGTGAAGGGCGATTGAAGCCTTTCTAGACCAAGTGAGCGATAGTCTAAACTCCTAACAGGTGGTTATATAGGGGATTTGCATGGGGAACTATAATAGAGAAAATTAAGGCGGATACTGTGTTTTTAGACTATAGCTCAAGTGGTTTAGCGTCTGGCTGGGATTTATTTAGGACGTCAGGGTACAAGGCATAGGGTCAAATGCCCTTAAGCAAGGATCGTAGGGTCCCCGACAGTGGTCCTTTAGGCAATCATACAGATTAGTTGGTGGGACTAGGTAGGTATTGATTACGCTAATCTGGTTTCTTTACCGCTCGAGGTTTTTTGCGGCTAGTGGCTAGCTGCTCTTACAACTGGCGTGTTCTTTTTGACTTCTTCAGGGTCTAGGGGATAATTTCCCTAAACCCTAAACGGGTAGTTCCATCATGATTTCGAGTCTCCTGTATCTATGTATACCCTATATAACTCCTATTTATAGCCGTAGGTTTGCATCGGAATTCGATGGCAGGTCTCACGGATGGGGTAAGGTCTCGAGAGTGCACGACCTAAGCCCTAAAGCCAAGACGCAGTTTTACAACGACCATCTAGATTCTCTGTAATTAGAAGCAACTAGCTTAGCTTTGCCTGCAAATACCACATGCTAGCAATAGTCGCACCACCCCCCATGTGTGAATCTACAGGAGACATGCCCGCAGGTTAGCTGTTAGAGGTGTACACTCACGCAAACGAACGTTGACCCCACCTACGCATGTTGCAGAAGGACAGTAGTCTTTGTAGGGCCCTTTTGCGCATGACCAATCCCTTTGTGGGGCTTTGGATCACACAAGCAGGCTTGGCTGGGAACACATGTGAATGATCCGAGGGATGTACAGTTGTAGTACGGGATCTACCGGGATTAAGGTTTAGCATATCCGCATTTTTTACATTGACTATTTGGAGGTATCACTGCCCTATCCTGCAGTTTGTCACATATATTTTGAGAGCTGGGCGTGGAAGGCTTTCAGTTTTGGCTTCAAACCCAGCAGTTTCGAGGAGGCACAGGTCCTGTTTAGAGGTGCTTTCGGCCTGGAGACCTGCAAGTCCGCTGGATTCTATTGACATGCGATTCTCTGACGCTTCAGAAATCGTCTAAGTCTTATACCCTGAAACTTTGTCTTCTCCCATCCCGGAGACATGAGCTGGGCCGGCGCTAGACCGCCAAGGTACAGCAAAAAGCAGACCAAGGGTCCAAGTGCCCAACAATAGCACATGGAAATTTTGCTATATAGTGCGTGGAGGAGATCTTGAAGTCCTGCCCCATGCAGCATCCACAGTCTGCCTCAGGCAGTTACCCCTTCGATTTATAGAGTTATCCAGGGGTGTTGGGGCTTCCAGAAGTATTCAGTTTTTGGGTACTTGGACCCTTGGGGAAAGACTACAAAGAGACCGCCATGGGATTCTTTGTGCAGCAGATGTGGTCAAATTCCCTTGCCGAAGCCCCCCGAACCCAGCCATTTGCAAAGCAAGCACAACATTCAACACGCTAGGAGCATCAGAGCACAAAATTTGTGCCATGAAGCCAAACCCAGAGACAGCCAGTGCTGCATTTGCTTCCACACGGTTGGAATGAGGGAATTGATCCCGAAAGCAGTCCTCATCCCTCAAGGTTACAGATTTATCAGTTATAACCAACATCCTTGCAGATTACAGTAATTATTTGGGACCTGGACACCCATCACTTGGGTCCTCGGATTTTTGGGGTATGTAAGTCCCATCATGACCCCCATAAGTCTTTCGCCTTGCTTCCACACAACCGGGAGTAGGAAGCACGTGGGTAAATCTGCATGCACAGAGAATCCCTGGGCGTTCTACTGCGTTAGATCAAAAGTTTGGTGCGCACGATTTGGTTTAGGGTTCAGGTTCATGGCCAAGCCAGGAATACGGGTTAAGGACTTAGGGTTTGGGGTTTTTGGATCGGCCAACCCTAAACCCTAAAGCCTAAAGTCTAAACCCTAAACCCTAAACCCTAATATTGTCGGTGAGACGGGCTAGGCGGGTTGGGTCAGCTTTTGAGATGGCTTTAGGCGCAGGGCTAAGCAGTTACAGCTAGGGGTGTGTTGGAACTGCCAGCGTTGGAAAAGATGAAGAATATAATCCCTTCCCCTTAACATCAAGCCCGCCAACCCTCCTAGCATTACGTGTTCCAGATATACTGTAACATACTTCAATTGGTATTTGTTCTTGTCAGGGTGTTCAATACTAGGGGAGGGGATCATGTTAATATCGACTCCGGCCTGGCACTGCATAAATCAGCGGTGTGGCTTTAGCTCTGAATTGCCACAATCATAGGTGAGATACTCATAATAACGTGACTGAACATAAGTTCCATTCACTGACAGTACACCAGGAATTAGTACCAACGTACAACAAACAACCCTAATTAAACCCTAAACCCAAAGCCCTAAACCCCAAACCCCAAATATTATTTTCCATTATCCCAATATAGCCGCAATATAAACCTGATATTACCCCAATGGGTACAGCTCAATAACGAGAGCTCCTGACATGGTAGTCCTTGGCGTGATTAGGGGCTTACTGTCGAAGTATGACTTGCCCTCCCATCTCTGATAGTTTTTTTCGTAAAAGGTATTTTCCGAAACCCATTCTGCTTACATGGGTCCTTACAAATCCCAAACCCTAAATCCTAAACCCGAAGCCCTAACAAGAGTTGTTGGAGTTGTTTGCTGCTTGGAGGACCAGGTGGGCGATGAAGCTCTCCATGGAGTCTGGGTGGAGCTTGACCCCAAGGAGAGCTTTGAGCCCGCCTGTTCGTGAATAGTTCAGGGTTTAGGGGTTTAGGGTAATTATGCTACTTCCCATCTCCAAATATTTGAACAATTCGGGTTGAGGTCCTAAATAGCACGCTTGGAATGGTTTTGGGTGCCTAAAGCATCCGAAAACCCTGACATTTGGTGGCCGGCATGGTGTTGTAGACTAAGAAATGTTTAGGGGGGACTTAGGATTGCAGTTTTCGTGTGAAGTTCAGGATTCATGGCTACTTGAGGTGTGAAAAGCCCAATTGCTCACGTACCGGGCTCCTGCTCCTTGGAGCAAAGATTAACCGGTAGCACAGGAGGGGGACGGGTCACAAAGCGCTTAGAGGAGATGGAGAGTAGGTGATTATATGTTGCTGTTGGGTTCAGAGTTTCTGGGCATTTGGGAGGTTCAGGGCTTGGAGGTTTAGCTGGCCACAGCCTTGATGTTTAAGGGGAAAGGGTGGAAGGAGTGTAGGTGCTGATAGTGCCCTCCCTGATTGTCACGAAGGGAGATGGCATAGGAATCAGTTTCAGGGTCCATTGCCCCTGTTCTCCCCTTCAGCACCAGTCAGTAGCCCTGAAATCCCTGCACAAATCAGTGCAGATAGTCGAAGGGTGCAAATAGCTAAGACAGAATTACATACGTCTCCAGATTGGTAGTGCAAGCCGTGGAGGGCTTGGTTGTTAGCTCAAAAACACAAGGTCCACACAAGGATCTGGGTCCCAGTTGGATGCATGGCCACAAGCCTGAAGCTCTTGAACCCTCAAACTCAAAAGCTTTTTTCCGAATCCCCGATATCTTTTCTAATCTAAACCTGAAACCCTGTTACCTTGAATCCTAGACCTAAACCCTGAACCCTTGTGCCCTGAGCCATATACCGTCCTACCCAGTAGGTGAAAGCTGCTCTGCCAAGCCATCGTATGAACTTTCTCGAAGCAGAAATACTCCCCCCCCACTGTAGCAATCAACGGCCCTTCCGTCCAATTAATTGATGGCATATTGGAGGTGTTATTGTTACGGGTTGTGGGTGGATTCTTTTTCGTAGGGGGATGACTGTTAGAGGATGCAAACTTCCCCAGAGGGTCCATGCATGTCACAATTGCGTACTATGCTTTTTGAAGTTAAAGGATGTAAAGCGGGCAAGTACACATGAACCCTCAGCCCAAAGCTGCCTTATGAATCTGAGAGGCTTTGTTGTAGGCCCTGCGCGTTTCCCTGAGCTGTCATGTGAGCTACTGTCAATATTCGCCTTATTAAAGAACCCTCAACAGTGGATATTGGGGTCCCTCTTATAGTTTGGTATAGTCCATACTATAGCCCCTAATGAGGAACCTCTGTCCATTAAATTATGTAGGAAATCATATGGATTTCATGTGAAGATGCTGCGAGGACCAGGGAGAGCTCGTCTGCGACCCAGCACCCCTAGGGTCAGGGTACCTTAAAAATAGATTATATGGGGTTAATGGAAAAGAAA
>CAJNIZ010003403.1:60978-82079 GCA_905231905.1 Symbiodinium pilosum | reverse complement strand
TATGGGGTATATGGGGATCTCCTTAAACCCTTCTTGTTGGGAGGATTCCAAGGGCCATAATGACCTTTCAGGCATGGATCATGTTGGTTGTGCTTGGAACTTGGGGAGTTTAATGAGGGCGGGGGGACGAGGGCTTGCCAACGCTTGTAATCCTAAACCCCTAAACCCCTCAAACCTAAATGCCCTAAGTCTTCAGAATGAGAAACGACAAGTCAAGGTTCAATGTCTATGGAGAACTAACTCATTACACGTGTCCTGCTAAGATATGGGCTCAGGCGATGGTCTTTTGATTGAATCTATGATGACTTTTCGCATCGATCAAGAACCTTCTACGATGACGCTAAATCCAACATCCGAGGTCAGAAGCTTAAATCCTACGGCCTCAACCCTACATAAACTCCCAGTTGGTTTAGGGTTTAGGGTCTGCACAACCCCTGCAGCCCTTCAAAGGATGCCTTCAGAACTGCTTCAATCCAAATCATCGCATTTGAGAGTTTCCTGAAAATTCCTGAGCGGGAGTAAACGTAGCCAACATATTTTCACCTCTTCTCAAAACGAGCCTGCCGAAGCTCTTTTTGGTACAGCTACATCAAAATCTCCTTTCAATTAATTACCCTATATCACAGGGCCTTCCGAGTGCCCCACTTTTGAGAAAACTCTAACCCGATTAAATCCCAAACCCTAAAGCTCTAAATCCTCAACATCCCAACAACCCCTAAAACCCCAAACCCTGGAACCCTTAAAGCTTTAAACCCAAAACCCCTAGAACCTGGAAACCCTAAACATCCCTACAGCCCTCTCTCAAGGGCTGCTAAATGGTAGTTTGCATAAATAAGGACCCCAATACAGACCCCAAAATGCTGTAATCCTTATTATGGGATCCCCCAAAAGGCATCCCCAATATTGGGAAACCTTAAACCTTACTCAGATAACCCCGTATCTCCCCCTATAACCCCTTTAAAGGTAATACAGTTGGGAAACCTTAAACCCTACATAATCCCATATCTCCCCCTACCCTTTAAAGGTGGGCAACCCCAAATCCAGATGAGGAAGCAGAGTTGCTTTTGGAGCGTCTCTCTCTGCAATCTACGTCTGGGCCTGAAGAGTTGGTTTTGGGAGTTTAGGGCTCAAGGGGTTTAGGGTTTAGGGGCATAGGGTTCAGGGCTTAGGGGTTGGGGTTAAGGGGTTTAGGTTTTAGGGAGTTTTAGGAATTCAGACTTCGCAGCTTGGGGTTCAGAGTTTTTACTGTTAGGGGCGTTCCATAGGCCCAAAGCACCTTCATGTGCAGGACCCTAGTCTACAAACTCTAAAATGAACGGTCGTTTGGGTTCACGAAGCCCTTAACATTAAGCCTTAAACTCTAAGGCTTAGGATTCTGACATCAGCGCTGAGGTGCTAAGCTTTAAATCCTAAAGCCTAAACTCAAGCTTTAGGATTATGAAGTTGGCTCAAGTGTTAAGTCTTTGGGTTTTAATTCTTTGGAGGCAGTAGGGATGCCGCCTCAGAGTAGCTGTCCGTAAAAGGGGATTGGTTTCAGGGCTTCGGGTTTAGGGGTTTACGAGCCCATTATAATTGCGGGAACTGGTATTGTAAGGGGGCATTAGGCAATTTTGTAAAAAATGTGTTTTCCCAACAGTGGTAGTTTCCCATTTGTAAGGACAGCCCCACCACTGCCAAATACTTTGACCACCCCCCCCGCCCCCACGACATACGATTTTTTGGATGGTTTTCAGAAAGCCATGATACTCGTCTCAATATATTCGGGATTCCTGGACAGGCGTCCCTGAATTGCTCTACCGCATTTGGGGAAGAGTAGCTTCAGCAACCCCTGTTGCAAGTCCTTGAATTTTGAGATTAGAGGTAGGGTGGTGTTTCAGACCTCTCGCTTGGAGACCCTACATGGTGTGGGATTGTAGAGGTTTGCGGTATGCCTGCCGTCCGTTGCACAATGTACAGCTTTTGTTACAACAAATACTATAAGGAGCGTAATTCAGGTAGATTTCCCACATTAGTCCAGAAAGAACCAGTAGAAAAGAGCCCTGGTTTTTCGTATTTGCAGTGCTGAAGGCTGCGGCAGGAAGCAAAGCATGCACCACTCGCGGAGCACCTCGGCGGGATGGGCTATGCTTACCCAAAGAAGCACGAATTCCTCCATCTGAGCTATAGTCTAAACTCCTTAACGGGGGTTATATAGCGGAGCATTATAGGGGTTACTTAATTGAGGAGGATGCTAGGAGTTTAGACTATGGCTCCTCTGGCCCTGTCCCCGAATTGAATCTAACCCTGTTTTGGTCTTCCAAGCAAGGGTACTGTAGTCTCCTCAGGAAGTATTTTTAAGGTTATTGAAAATATGGCTTTTATTATGGGTCTAAAGAGACTGCAGGGTAAGGGTCTGGAGGTTTCCATAACCAGAGCTCCAAGTAGTCGGGATTGGATGCTTTGACCCTATTTTAGCCTAAACTCTAAACACTTCCTGCATAAGATTCTGTGACATCTTGTGCTGGATCTAGAAGCTGCTCGCACAGATCGAATCTTTCCTAGCTTCCCCTAGTATCTCCAGGTTAACAGCTCTAGATGCTTCCCCCTGAAACATAGCATGTAAGCTTTGTACCCTAAACCCCTAAACCCAAGAACCAACCTGAGCCCTGAACGCCGAGCCTGAAGACTTCAGCCCCTGACCTAGAGCCCTTTCAGCGCTGATCCTCCCTCCTACCATCCTAAGCCCCATACCCTATATGCTTAATTCGACGCTCTGTAAAATTAGAAGCAGAAGCTCTAGATCCTCGAAAGGAAGCAACCTAAATCGAGCAGCAAATCCAAAATTCCCCAAGTGCGCAGGTAAGTAATTAGGTGATTAGCGCCTAAAGTGCCCATACCGGATCCATTTTGGCCGCAAGTGTAGATTATGCAGCTGCCTGGACGATTCCCAAATGCATCTGCACCCTTGTACCGCATGGCTTGCCCGTGTTAGCACCCTAAACCCTATACACCCCTCAACCCTTAACCCTATAATAAATCCCTAAACCCTATAAACCCCTAAACCCGAAACCCTATAAACCCTAAACCCTAAACCTTACACCCTAAAAGCCCCTAAACCCCTAAACCCTACACCCTAAAAGCCCCTTAACCCCTAAGCCCCTAAACCCTAAACCCTATAAACCTTAAACCCTGACATAGGAGAGCGAAGGATCCTTAGGTTGCTCTGGAGTTGCTTTGTAGTCCCAGACCCCCTAAAGGATCCCAAAAAATGGACACCCCTAAAGGAAGGGTTTAGGGTTTAGGGTTTAAGGGCTAAAGGATCCAAAAAATGGAACCCCCTAAAGGAAGGGTTTAGGGTTAAGAGATTGGGGTTTAGGGATTAGGGTTTAGGGGTTAAGGGCTAAAGGATCCAAAAAATGGAGCCCACTATTGGGTTTATAGGGTTCATATAGGGGTTTTATAGGGATAATGGAAAAGAAAATGGAAAAGACTATTTAGGGTCTAGGGTTTATAGGTCTAAAGGATCCCAAAAATGGAACGCCCTAATAATCCCCTAGTTTCCCCAATGTAGTAATGGGTTCATATCGGGGAGGGGGGGGGGTCGATTTTTTGGATCCTTTAGGCCTTAAACCTTAAACCCTAATCTCTAAACCCCAATCTCTAAACCCTAAACCCTTCCTTTAGGGGGTTCCATTTTTTGGATCCTTTAAGGGGTCTGGGGCCCCGAGGTATTTCTCACAATTATGCAAGACCGATTTCATTCTTCTAGGCTTTGGGGTTTCAGGGTTTAGGGTTTCAGGGGTTTATAGGGGTTTTCGGTTTAGGAGTTTATAGGGTTTAGGGTTTAGGAATTTAGGGTTTAGGATTTTATAGGGGTTTATATAGGGCTTAGGTTTTTTGGTCTCTTGAGCCCCATGTTTGTAGAAGTTCCAATCTGTATTCAAAGTGTTCGATCCGGAGAGCCAGCTTTTGGGGTGAGCTTCTAGCATGAGATCCGTACCTGGACCCCACAAGGATGTAAGATAATGGCCCTTAGGGCTATTCTTAGGATTTTAGGGCTGTAGTTTTGCATACTTTTGGGGTTTAGGTACTCACAAGTTATTTTCGTAAGGATGATAGCCCAGACCCCTAAAGGATCCCAAAAATGGAACCCCCTGATAATCCCCAAAGTTTCCCAATGTAGTAATGGGGCTCATATTATGGGGGCTTCCATGTTTTGAATCTTTCAGGGGTTGTGGGAGTACGTTTGGGGTCTGTAGGGTCGGGAACCTCCTAGAGTGAAACCTGGCCCTGTAGCTCCTTGTTGAATTCTAAAACCTCAAGCCCTGAACCCTAGCCTCATTGGGTTAAGGGTTAAGGGTGTAGGGTTTAGGGCTTAATATTTAGGATTTAAGGTTAAGGGGGATTTGTGGCAGGGCTTTGATCTACTACGGCAAGAATCAGCTTCCTGCTCCAGGACTACTAGATTGGTAGAAGCATCCTGAATTCGGAGGCCGGCCGCGCGCCCACAAAATCAGGAGGTTAGGGTTTGTCAGGGGTTCCCCATGCACCCATCTCATGCTAGCCATAAATAAGCTTATAGTCCCCCTGAAGTAGATAGAATATGGCTTATATGGGGATCTTAGTATAATATCCTCAAAGCTATACTCTATCTACTTAAGGGGGACTATAATGCTGGGGGAGCCTCATGCGGGCTGTACATAAGCTTAGAGGTTCCCGGAGCCGAGGTTCAACAAACGTTCTGCGTAAGCTTATTTGAACCATAGTCTAAAGGGGGTTATATAGGGGATTACTATAGGGGTTATTAAGGGGGATACTAGGAGTTTACACAATAGTTCGCAAACTTCAGCGTAAGAATATCATACTTGCTAAAGGTAAACACTATCAGTATCGGCCGCTGCATACAACCTTACAGACGCCTACATAAACCCAGTTTCCATTTTTCGTCTAGCTGATTCTCCATAATGCCATCGTTAGGTTCCAACCCTTAGCCAGAGGCCCTAAACCTAAACCCTAAAACCCTAAATCCTAAACCCTAAATCCTAAACCCTAAATCCTAAACCCTAAAACCTTCCACGCCTTAATACTCCTGGCATTAGGCTCCTCCGCCCTTCGACCAGTGGATCGACCCAGCGCCCCAGCACTGGAGTGCCTCGCCTGGGGGTTTCCCTAGCTTTTCAGGGTTTTGTGCTTGAGGGTTTGGGGATTTGTGGTTTCAGGGTTTACCTGCAAACCCAGTTACATACAGCTTAGTAGTAATTACCCTCTAATTAGTAGGTATAACGGTGTAACAGTATAACTCACAAAGCTAGCTCCAAGAAGCAAGAGTCCAAGTACTCAGATTCTATTTTATCTTCTTCTGCGCCAAAACGCATTAAACCCTAAAGTAGACTATACCATTTGATGGCCATAAAGCCCGCATTCAGTGAACTTCACCCGCAGGGTTTGCCTCTTCTGCCAGCGGTTTTGCAACATGTTGGTTTCAGGGTTCTGAGTTTAGGACTTATGGGCTCAAGTTCAATGTTCAAGGTTTTGGGGTTTAGCGCTCGGGTTTTTGGAGTAGGGGATTTTTTAAGAGGGTTCAGGATTAACGTGTTTGGGGTTTAGGGTCAGGAGCCTTGGGTGAATGGTTGGGATTCGCCTTGGGTGTTTTGGACTGTGCGGTTCCGGGTGGGGAGCTGGGATTTTTTGCCGAAATTGGGGGTACCATGTTGGGGGGGGTTCTCAGAGGAAGGATAATGGCATCTCTTGGTCTATATTGGGGTCCCCCTATTTTTGGGAAGCTACCAGCCATGGGCTCTAGATTAAAGATTGAAAGCTTCGATTCAACTTCAGCCTTTTGCGCTTGCAACAGTACGTAGCCTATGAGCTATAGTCTGACTTCCTGAAGGGGGGTTAATAGGGGACTACTGTAGGGATGATTAAGGGGGATACTAGGAGTTTAGGCTAAGGTCTAGGTTTTGGCTCCTAGCCTTGTTGGCCCTGTTGGCTGCGGCCCGTCAAATGCAGCATGGTGCCCTGCCTTTTCGGGAGTTCTCCAAGCCGATAGGTAGCTTATTCGCGTAAAGATATACTTGCAATCGTCAGAAGCAGCTTCCATTTCCAGCATCTGGAACAAGTGACAGTGACAAGGACCTCCGGGTCTCCAGTTGTCACAAGAGTTCCCCCATGAGCTTTTGAGATTAAGTTTGACGACGACAGTACATACAAGCCTTGAGCTGAACGAAACGGGCGCCGCCACATGGCTGGCGAGCATGTCTTCATCCACCTCCTCGGGGAACGTGGACGCCCTAAACCCTAAACCCTCAAGTCCAAACCCTAAACCCTAAATCCTAAACGAGCAGGCAGCTCATGTGGCCTTTGACGCTGAACTCTGAAGCCTTGATGAAGTTCGGAGCCTCCTTTGCGCCCTAGTGAATATCGCGGAAGATTGTCGGCGATGCATGAGCTATAGTCTAAACTCCTTAAAAGGGAGTTATGTGGGGCATTACATAGGGGAGTAGTGTAGGGGCTATTAAGGGGGATGTTAGAAGTTGAGACTGTAGCTCATATGATCGGTTTCTGAAAATGTTAAGCCGCTCTCATGGTTGCACAGTCTTCCGCATGGGCTCTCCTAACCAGCCCACTACGTTACCTTCCCGTATGTTCCCAGTGGATTAATCATAACTAGCCCTAAACATGCCCCAAGAAACCCCAAACCCTAAACTCCTAAACCCCTAAACCCTGGACTCTAAACCCCTAAACCCTAAACCCTAAACCCCTAAACCCTGGACCCTAAACCCTAAACCAAGAAGAGCGGGAGCCAATGATCCTTGGGCACCGGTAGTCGTATGGCTACATGGTAGTTGCCATAAATAAGGGGACCCCAATGTAGATACAGACTACAACCTGTATTGCTGTTGGGGCCCCTTAAGAAGAGACGTCTAATTTTTGGAAAGCTTCATCCCTACATAAACCCACATACAATCCCAGCTTCCATTTCATTCAACATGTGCTTTTCCATTTGATTCTCCATTAATTTGGTAATGTCCCTATACATTCCCCAATGCAAGCCTATACATAGTAGCTTCCATTCCATTTACCATTTGATTTCTGATTTAATTCCACATTATTGGGGTGTATCCCAACCCTCAACCTTAAATGCTGCCCCTAATTTTGGGAAACCCTTATCTATATACAGTAGCTTCCATTTCATGTTCCATTTGGTTTTCCATTTGATCCTCCATCCTCGCACGGAAGCCCTAAACCCTAAAAAAGACCCCACACCTTGGCAAGGCCACGTCTCTGCCAGCCCTGTCCACACCTATGCCGAGAGGCGAGGCCTCTGAGCCTTTTAGGGTCTAGGGCTTGGGGGTTTAGGGGTTTAGGGGTTAAGGGGTTTAGAGTTTTTACGGGTTTGGGGTTTTAGGGGTTTAGGGTTTAGGGATACCCAAATCCATATACTATCTACTTAAGGGGGACTATAATCCCAAGATCCAGCCGAAACTTGTAATTCTACCAGGGGTCACGGAACGTAGAGCTTTGAATTGTAGCGTATTGGCGAGAGTCTCCCACCTCATCCCCCCTCATAATCTTAGTAATGGTAAGTAGGGATAAGAGTATATATATACACATATCTATATCGTTATCGATAAATATTTACTATATTATACATATGACATATATATGATATGATGTGATGTGATATGATATGATATGATATGATATATAGGGTTTGGGGTTCGGCGTAGGGAATAAGGGAGTATGTTATGTTGGGATTATACAGGGATGTATTTTGTCTATTCCCTGCTAATCACCAGTAAGAGAGTAAAAAACTCCAAAAAACAAGTGTTCCCTAATCCCTAAACCCCAAACCTTAAACCTCCGCAGGTTGCTGTAACCGCACAGGGACAGAACCCCTTACACGGTGGGGGATCGAGTCCAGTGTGTTGGATTTCGCAGTCTGCCCTAGAAACCCTTTGCCCCAAAGCCTGAACCCTAAGCCCTAAGCCCCCCAGCTCAAACCCTACACCCATAAATCTTAACCCCAACCTGAGATGCACAAAAACCTCGAAGCAACAACCAGAAGCCCTGACGCAGAACTCAAAACCCCAAAGCCTTCTCAATCCAACGAAAACTTTCGACCTCGCCTCCGCAGGGCAGTCCAGACAGACGGACAATGTGCTGGCCTAAGGTGGTTGGGCCAGTCCGTTGCCCCGATGATAATGACAGTAGTAGCAGTACGGTGGTTGGAGGAAACATTGCACCAATTCAGATCCCCGGCAGATTGGTAGATCTTAGGGTAGAGGGTATGCAAGGTGGTGCAAGATTTCCTCCATCCACAGTTGCGTAGATTCCGTTGGGATTCACCAGGACTTATGACCAGCTTTGTATGTGGGGTCGTAACGTGATTTCAGCGGTAAACTGAAAAGGCAAATAAGTGGGAACGCAAGTAGGACCATGAGCCTAGTTCTACTTAGTTCGCACGGCCCTTGAACGGACTGCATTGGGTTTATCTGGGTTCTTCCATGAGCTTGTTGATGTCAACAGGGTTCGGTGAGCCTCCTTATTCTGGGCTTTGGTTAGCTGGGAATGAAGGAATGGAAAAGAAAATGGAAACTACTATCATGGGTTTTATAGGGACACTATAAGGATCCCTTCCTTCATTCCTAGCCAACCAGAGGCCAGTATCGTTGGAGTGTGGTTCAGGAAGAATGCTGCCCACCTTTTCCCCCCTGGCATGCTGACGAGAATCTGCTGCCTCGCGCTTCAACCTGAGCAGTTGTGCGACAACCTTTATCATTATTGTTACTATTACTGTTACTACTATCATCACTACTATTATTAGCAGCACATGTTCTATCATTTTCCCCTTATTGCTACTAAGACGCCACGGGCACGCTGATCATTGATGCTCACAGGCACTGCTTGTGGGCTGCGGCTCCTGGCGCAGTCCTAGTCGCAATGGATTTCATCATGCGTCACAGCAAGCACTGCCTAACCCAAAACCCTAAATTGCGTTCCGGCCGGGACTTTCCTGGGTCAGCTGCGATGTACAAGCAGGCCAAGGAAGGCGCTTAGGAGCTCAGCCGGATTGACAGAGATGAGCTATAGTCTAAACTCCTAATATCCCCCTTTATAATAGGCCCCTTTGTAAGCCCTTATATAAGGCCCAATCTAACCTCCCTTTGAGGAGTTTAGCTCACGGGATGTGCTTGCAGGGTGAGTCCTGGAGTCCTTTGCAGAACTCTAAACCTTAAAGCGTGAACGGGAAATCCCACCCCCAGTCAGACAAGAACATCAAATCCAAAGCCAAACCCACCACTCAACATGTCTTATACCATACGGATGAAACCGTGGACCTTCAAAATAAAATTCCTATAAGGCCAGACTATGAAGCCCAGCCCTAAACCCTAAGCCCTAAACCCTAAACCGTAAACACCCCCCCCCCCCGACTTACAATCTTCACAGTGAGGACCCCCAAAGCCTAGGTCCGCCCTAGTGACCGCAGGCCCTGAAATTTCTATTGTCCCCCTTAAGTAGATAGAGTATGGGTTTAGGGTTTAGGGTATAGTCCCCCTTAAGTAGATAGAATAATCCCCTATTATCCCCCTGTAGTGGAGAATCAGATTGAAAAGAAAATGGAAAATGAAATGGAAACTAGGGGAATATATTGTCCCCCTTAAGTAAATAGAGTATTAGGGTCATATTGGGGTTATATAGGGATAATGGGAAAGAAAATGGAAGCTACTATTTAGGGTTTAGGGTTTAGGGTTTATTGTCCCCCTTAAGTAAATAGAGTATGGCTTTGGGTTGATTATAATATGATCCCCATATACCCTGTATTCTATCTACTTAAGGGGGACTATAGACCGCAGACCCCAAACCCTAAGCCCTTCTTCCTAAACCATAACACATGAACCGCCAAATCTCAAGCGCCAGATTCGAAAGCACCAAATTCTGAACCCTAACCCTCAATCCTAAACCACGCGGTTCAGGGTTTGGGGCTAAGGGGGTTAAGGGTAGACCCTCAACCCTAAACCCTAAATCCTCAACCCTAGATTGCTAGATCCTGTCCGTTGTCATCGTCGTATTGTCGTCCAGCCAAGGTGGAATTCCTCTTAGAGGACGATGAGCTTCTGGTACTGCCGGCTGGCGTTTAGAAGTTCAGATTGCCCTGTTTACTTCTGGTTAGTAGAGAATGTAAGAATGGAAAAGAGAATGCAAACTACCGCATGATGGCAATACATAGGATTTCATAGCCATATACCGATTTGGAAAGATTACCCTAGGATCCAAACGTCCCAGGATCTAGGGTTTGGCTTGGTGTCCAAAGGTGCAGGGCTTGGAGCTTGAGAATTTTCCGAGTTCTGCGTAAAATCCACGCAGCCCTAGTCCAAGGGCCCCAAGACAGGACCATCGTGACATTCTCTTACGTTTAAGTGGAGGGACACTAAGGTTCGGCTACCCCGTGCTAAATGTTTGTTTATGCCCCTGGGCCTTACCATAAAGTCTTGCAGAATTGAACAACACTTGCAAGGATTGTCCTAGAGACCTAACTACAACCTGGAATATTTTCAACTTGTCTCCATAGGTCCCTGGAGTATTGGCGATCTCCGGAGAAGAGCTCTAATAGTTGGAGTCTGCAACGCAAGGTAGATATCGAGTGTATCAGTACCTACATTGTGGGTCTAGCTTCCTTGTATAATTATGCGTACACGGTATTTGTATAGACCTCAAGAATTACATTGATAATTTCTCAGACCCTACCCAACGTATCCTGACTCTTCATCTCCTCCGAACCCCAAGACTACGTCGTGCTTAGCTGCTTAGCGGGGAATGAGAAGATGGATCGCTATGCCGCTACTCATTGTCCTGCAAATCCCGATGTTTTGCATACACCTGCTATCCACATTGAGCCAATGCTCCCCAAGACCCCTTCTCGCTTAACTTGGTACAGCTTATGTGTCTAATTTCGGTTGTTGCGGTGCAATTCTGGGGGCATGGTGTACTACAGAGACAGATCTGCCAACAAAAAACATGGAGCCCCCAAATCGGGCCCGGCGAAGACCAACATTCTCCTAAAAGGTGCCGTTAGGGATTCCATGCTCGCTGAGGGACCCGAAGGCTCCGCCTTTTTTGAACCACCGTTTCATGCAATATATTGATAGTTTCCCTAAATGAGGGGACCCAATATAGACCCAAATATACCATCGTCCTTACTATGGGGACCCCCCAAAAAGTTACCCCTAATTCTTGGACACCCCCTATCCGAAAAACTTTACACCTCATTTCCTGAGTCGTACACTTTCCCAAGTAATAGTGTCCATAAACAAGGGGGACCCCAATGTAGACCCAAAGATTCTGTAATCCTTACTTTCTGGACCCACATCAAGGTACTCCTAATTTTGGGGAAACTCTCGAAGTAGGCTCATCATCTGCTTGGCAGGAATTACCGGACAGCAAGGAGGACAGCAAGGAGCCCGAGGCCAGGAAGGTCTGTGTATGGGTCATATATATATATATATATTTCCCAAAATTAGGGGTACCATTTTGGGGTCCCAATAATAAGGACTATAGTATTTTGGGGTCTATATTGGGGTCCCCCTATTTTGGGAAACTACCATATATATATATATGTATAGGAATATGCCTCCAACGATGGAGAATCAAATCGAAAAGAAATTGGGGCTTAAAAGGGCGTTAAGAATCCTGAGAAAGAAATCATACCAAACCCCAGAATAGAAGTACCTTGGAGGATCCAGGCCGCTTGAACAACGAGAGCCCGAAGCTCGGAGGCGTCGGCCACGATGACGGCCTCCATGTCGGGATCCATGTCGCGATCGATGATGCCAATGCGGGTCGCTTCTCAGGCCCGTTAGGTACTTGGGTTTTGGGCCACAGTAATTACAGTAAAGGTTTTTGGGTTTAGGGTGTGGGTTTTAGGGTTTAGGGTTTAGAGTGTCCAAGTACCCAGGAGTTGGGTACTTGGGTTTTGGGTAATAGTAATTCTAATACAGGTTTTTGGGTAAGTATACAATTATTAGGTACTTGGACCCTGAGGGTGGGTGGTTACCTGAACCTCAAAAGGATGTGGACATATGAGGCCTATATTCTGTTTGGGTTGTTTTTAGGGATTCCCTGCAATCCCAGTAGCAGGGAATTTTAGGGGGAACTATTAGTTACAATTTGCATTTTGGTTTCTGGTCTAGGGTTTAGGATTGAGAACGGTCAGTAAGCAAGGAAGCGAGCAAGTAAGTAAGCAAGCAAGCAAGTAAGCGGGCAAGTAAGGAAGTAAGTAAGTGAACAAGTAAGTAGGCAAGTAAGTAATGAAGGAGTGGACCCTGTATTACAGCCTATAGAGAATGCCAAGCAGTCCCGATACTCAATGCCCTTGACCCTAAATACTTAATAACGTAGTCCAGTTACTTTCCATTCATCTGAGATTCTATGGTCTTTGAGGTCTGGTGTTTGAGTATGAGCTGGAGAAGGATCAATTTGAGCTCAAGCCGCAATACTTAGTGTAGCGGCAGGGCTGGCGGAGTCCCACAGGTCAAGCTGGCACAGAGCATTCCTGCATGAGTCCTCACAATATCTGGCTAGTATACTACTTGTATAAAAAAAAGCCTTGGACTTGTGTCAAGCTATACTGTCGGAAATATGTTACCTGTGATTACCACCATGCTGGTACTGGAATTACACGGTGCTACGCAAACCTCCCTACCCAAAGCCGGAAACCCTAAGCCCTATAGCTTGGTAGAACTTCCCTTATACGGATCCAAGTACCCTAACCAAAGGGGCTTTGGGCGCCAAGTGTTTTGTCCCAACAGTGTTTGGTACCTAAAAAGCCTACACGTTAAACTCGAGATCTCAGCCGCGTCCCCTACGATGAAGATGTATGAACCTTAAAACTCCAAAGCTCCAAACCTTCATTTCTACACAAACCCCCTGAGGCTTAGCAGATATAATCCCCTCCCCCATTAGAATATGCCTGCAAACCCCCTGACAAGAATATCCCCCCCAGTATATAATGGTACCGCATTAAGGAGGTTAGGGGGTGGGAGGGGTTTATGATTAGGGAAGCCCTAAACCCTCAACCTTACACCTTGGGTACTGCCCCCCCTTAGGAACAGTTGGGTAATAACTATAATATGGTTATATATAGCCCTTAATAGGACCCCAACTTACACCATACACCCCAAACCCCAACCCCTAGGGTTCCCTGGAGGCCTTCGTCTCCTCTGCGCCGCTTCCCTCCACAGCTGCTTCGCTGGAGCAGGCTGGAGAACCTGAACCCAGACCCCGCGCCCAAAAGACGCAAAAAGAACACACCCTAAACCCTCAAACCCTCACCCTAAAACGCGTGGCAGTTGTAAAAAAAACTCTTCCCAAAAATGGCCATAAGATAGTTCCTTTTTTTGGTTAGCACCTTTCCTTGAGGAAGTGTATTCCCAACGGCCCCTTCTTCACACGGAGCTTTAGAACAGCCCTCGTGTATGGTTTAGGGTCTGGGAGGGGCTCAAGGCTTGTGGCAAAGGATTCAAATGGACACCTCCAATAGTCCCTAAGTTTTCCCAATGCATTAGTTGGGGCCATGTTTTGTGGATTCTTTTTTTTCTTTGTCGGCTCCCTTAAGGGGTCTGGTGTGCCTGTGCGTGTGCGCGTGCGCGGGCAGGTGTGTGGGTGTGTGTGATCTAGGTTTTTTGGTTTAGGGTTTGGGCTTTGGTTGAGGTTTAGGACTTGGGCTTCACGATTTAGGGCTACGGCGTGAAGGGTTCAGGTTTTGGTCCTTGACCGTTACATAATCTTCATATGGTAGTTTCCCAAAAGGAGCTCCCCAATATAGACCCTGATAAATTATGATCCTTGGGTACTGCCCCCAGTAACAGTCCATATTCGGGGTCTTATCACGGGCTACATATAACCATATAATTATTATCCAACGGTTACTGAGGAGGGGCAGTACCCAAATTATCATCCTTTGAGGTGGGCAACCCCCAAATAATCCCAAGCTCTACGTTTGGCGTCAGTGAGGATCCTGCCCTTCGAATGGTGGCGGAGAGGCTCTGCGAGGCCACAAGGAATAAGTACGTATGAGGCTACATTGCTTAGGGTTTAGGGTAGATAAGGGTTTCCCAATATTAGGGTTTAGGGATAATACGGAGAGAGAATTCCAATAATGGAGAATCAAATGCAAAAGAAACTGCAGAATGACATGGAATTTGGGATTCTACAGGGGCTTATAGGGATATTGGGCGTGGGGTCTTTATGGCAGTTTTTGGTGAGTGTAATCAGGGGTTCCTGCGGACCATTATTTGTGAGTGTACATATTTGGTGTCCGGCTGGGTAGACCTGAAATAAAGCCCTGAGCCAAATCAATTTCCAACATTGTTTTGAGGTCATTTATTGCTTGAGGCACCCTATGCTGCGGTCAAACAAGGAGACTAGGACCATGATATAATATATCCCCCATAATCCCTATCTAATCCACTATAGTCTTTACCATTTCGTTCCATTATCCCAATAGAACCCCCCATATGTACCCTGTAATCCTTATATAACCCATTTTAGGGTAACTATTTCAACCAGGTTAGGGATTGAGAGCCGAGGTTTTAGGATTTCAGGTGTAGGCGCAGGTAGGGTCTATACTCCGCGCTTGAGGACACGTGATTGCGGGTTCAGGTGCCAAAATTTCTCATTGACCCCGATCTGACATTAAGGATGCAGTTTGGGAGTCTCTCAGAAGAATCCCGTCCGAATGAAAGGAACCCCTATAGGCCCTCAATCCTTCACGACAAAGTCCCTGCATTTGTAACGCTGTACTGTAAGCTTCGGTCGTATACTTTTCTGGGCGTGGCTGAAACTCTGGGCCGCCCATGAACCTAGGGTTCAGGTTTCAGTTCTTGCAGCCAAAACTACCTGACCTGACCGCACCTTTTGATTCTTCGGTCCTAAGCCCGAGTTCTCCTGCGTCAGCCATGGCCCAAGGCCCTGATGTCTTATCTTCAGCAGCGTGGCGTCTACTGCTCGGCAACGTGCCTGGGATGCAATGACGGTGCCGACAAAGCAAGCAACAGTGAATACAGTGGTCTAAGGAATTATCAGCATGATTGTCCTAGACTGTTTTGTAATATGTTCTGTAGGATACCCCAAACAGACCTCAAAGCTCTAATCTACAGCATCGTCGAGGAGGTAGCCTTTGGCCTGCTTGTAGGAACCACCCGATGCATGCGTGACCACGTTACACCCGAATCCTTTTGAAGGGATCATATAGGAGCAATGGAAAAGAAAATGCAAACGACTGTTTAAGGTTTTGGGATATTACCCCCCTAATGGAGAATCAACGGCAGAAAGAAAATGGAGCATTAAATGGAAACTGGGGTGATATTCGGGCGAAACATCAAAAAAGTTTCTGGATCATTGTAGCATTTCCTAGTATGCCCAACCCCATGACCCGCATTACAATATGTCAAACAGAATCCCCACATGCACCCACACCCATGCACGCTCGAGCGGCCCCAATTAAAGGTCCAAAGCGACATAAAGTACGTCTAGCTGAGCTTTCCATCCTGCTGACAAGACTTACGACCTAGCCTTTATACATGTTACCCCACGTATTCATACTGTCAGAACTAGCCGGGCAAGTTTCCGAATCGAAAATCCTAAGTCCTAAGCCCTGGACGATGCTTGGACCTCCAAGTAAAACCCTATGGACCTTGAGCCTGCAGTATCTTCATGTAGGACAGTAACTTACTGGTGGTTAATAGCAATTCGAAGGAATGGATCCTTGTATAGGTCCCCAAATACTCCCTTAAAACAGCCCTATATCGTGTTCCTTCACTGCCGGCTCTCCATCATTAGGGTAGGACTCCAGAACAAGAACGGCGCTTGAGGTCCGGTTGGCTCCGTTTCTTTTCCGAGATGGACCCGGCTATGGTGTTTTAGGGGTTCAGTAGTTAAGGGCTGTAAGGTTATAAGGATTTGGGGTTTGGGATGTAGGGTCTTGCCCTGGACTTAGGCTTAAGGCTTTGGATCGTGTGATGCGAGATCCAGAACGGTATTTTAGGAGTTAGAGTTAAGGCTTGGCAGTGCTCATCCTTGGACGGAAAGACAGTGGCCGGTAATAAATTAGCTTTGCTGGTTGTGTCCACCTCCTATCAGCTACAGTCTAAACTCCTGAAAGGGGGTTATAAAGGAGATTCAGGTCAGTTTAGACTATAGCTCATCTTAAGAACCCCCCGTGCCCTCCTCGCGTGGATGCGGGCGCGAGCCGCTGCAATTAAGGATGCGCAGATGTGCAGGTCCACCAGCTGGAGCTCCAGTAGCCTAGTAGCACTAAGCGGTAGTAGTACTAGCCAATAACTGGCACTTCCTGTGTTTTTTCTTCGGGCGGATTGGATTTTGCAATTCAGCGGGCGTTTATACTATGAGGTGGAGATCAACAAGTCTTTCCATTTCGTTCAGGGCTTGGGACTCCGGAAATACAATTAAATTGGATATATCCGGACCTTGCACAACGAATGATTTCAGGGCTACCTTGGGCATCATGGTGTTCGAGTATTCTAAGGTCATGCAGGATTTTGAGCATCAATGCTACCAACCCCTATAAACCCCACATACACCCAATTTCCATTTCAACTTTCGGTTTTGTTTGTCCACATGATTTTCCGTTATCCCAACTTGCATAACCCACCCTAAGCCCTAATCCTCTTAGCATGTTTCATGACTTGCCTCGCAAAGATTCCAGGATGCAGACGACAGTGGGCGAGCCACTTTTGCCGAAATGGAGGCCACTGGAGGGTCTGGGGACCTTGGGAGTTTCAAGTGTAAGCTTTCGGAGGGTTTACGGTTTGGAGGGGCTTTGCCCTGTGGCAGATCAGTCGCAATGCAAATTTCCAAAGGTTATGGCTTGCGTCCTAGATTGTCAGAGAAATATGAAGGTTTTCTGCCTTTGGGTGCATCTTGTGAGCATTTGCTCTCAGAGAACAACTTGCCTTAAAGCCAGAGGCTGTAATGTGATGCACCCTTATACGAACAAGTACCTTGCAGCAATATGGTAGATTCTGTAAATGTGGGGACCACAGTATGCACCCCAAATACTATAACCCTTATCATAGGGATAACCAATAGGGTACCCCCTAGTCTCGGGAAACCCTTATCCCAATATTTGCCGCCATGTGATCCCAGTTTCAATGTCATTTGAAATTGTCTTTACCATTTGATTCTTCATGATCGGGGGCAGCTTGCAGAAAATCAGCAGTATCTGCAAAAAGTCAGTGCCAGCATGACGAGTTCGATTTGAGGTTCAACATGTTGGGGTAAGCTTTGTCAGCCCCTAGATTTATGGAAGTTAGCCCAGCGCCCGCGTAAACATCAGACCTTAGCTTAGCATCGAGGTTTGGGGCCTAGGTGTTGGGGGTAATTCCTGGAGACGCTCTTGTTTTGTAAGCAGGAACCCCATATGCTGAAGTAGAACCCTCATTAACCCCTCAACCTACACTCCAAGCCCTACACTCTTAAACCCTTACACTTACATAGCTACGCCCCAATCTTGATAAGAAATGCCGACTGTGTCTGGAGATCTTCATCCTAAGTGGCCAAATAACGAAATGATGGCATTGTAAATCCCCTGTTGAGGCTTTGGGTTTAGGGCCTTTAGGGTCTAGGGCGTGTATCTAAGGTTGGGAGAAGGTGGAAACTAATGTGTAGGTTAGGCTCTTCGGCAATCAACCTCGCACAAGTCTCGTATCATCAATGATCACCAGATGATACAATGGTGTTATATCGGGGGCGGGGGTGATTGTCGAGTGTTAGGAGTTTGTTTGGGGGGGTTCAGAATGGTCCTTGGTATTCAACAGCCTAACCGTTGGGCGCCTGCGCCCTCAGGGACAGGCATCTTTTTGGGGACTCTGCAGGGATTTGCGGACCATTGCACTGAAAAGGTTTACACTCTTGTAGCATGGGGGGATCAGGGGGATTTGACGTGTGGCGTCCGTCTCGTCGCAGAAGTAGTATGGTTAGAAATAAAGTCTGAAGCAGACAAGCGAGTGGACGAAGCTCTTAAAGCCTAGCACCCTAGAGCCCCTTAACTAAAAAGTGTGCCTGCCTTGCACACTGGGGTTTTGGGTTTAGGCTTTTAGGCTTTTTTTAGGCCTAGGGTTTATTAGCCACTGGTAGGTTACAATGAGGAGCTTTCAGAGTTTCATAACGAAGGACCTACCCTAAGCCCCTAAATATTCAATCAACATGTCCATGTCACATACCGTTATCTTTTCCTTTCGATTCTCCATTCCTTACCCTTTCAACCTTGAGTTCAGTAGTCTTTTATTTGGGGATACTATGGTACCCAATGTAGGGTCAAAGCATATCCTCTTTTTGGGGGTATAGAACTGTATATGAGGAACAAAATCTTACTATGCCCAACCACCAAAGAAAACGCTACCCAATCGTGGTTTCCAGTTCGCTTTGTAACAGAAAACGCCCAGAGGCTGCTTTCCAGAAGCACTTGCGTCGCTGCCTCGATATAGGGCAGAAGCAAACCATCCGAGGGTCAGTTTCGGGTTATATTGGGGGTTAAGGGTTTAGGGTTAAGGGTTTAGGGTTCGGGGCTTTAAAGGGCAGATTTCAGGGCCTCAAGTTCAGGTTTGCTGACGAAATTCTTTAGGGTTTGGGAGTGTGCCTGTTTAGCTGTTCGGGTTTTTGGTTTAATGTGCAAGGTGCTCAGCAGACTCAAAGGGCGTCACAAACCCTTGCGGCCCGGCTGGATTTCAAACTAAGGTACAATGCTGAATAGTTGCCCATATCACTTTGAGGTCGATCTAAGGTATCCTAGGCCATAATTATGCAAGGAACCTAGGACCATGATACGTGTAATGCCCCAGACTTCTACATTAGCATCTTCAAGTTTCACAAAGTGCAGTGCTAACATAAGTTTCTATTGTTGATGCTGGAACCTCGCAAAGTGTAAAGTTCCAATTATGATGTTCCAGTATACTCAATGCATGCAGGACGTTTCGCATCGCGTGTAACTTCCACAGCTGTATGCTACTTAGCTAACTCCACTGTGTGAAAATTGTGCATGTGTGTTCAGAGTTTCCGAAAGTCGCACACCCACGCGATTCAAAAAGAAGTCTCCGCATGTATATGTGTATAAACATATATATATATGTACTGTGTAGATGTATATGTATGAGTACATGGTGTGTCACTGTTACAAAGGATGCAAACCAGGCCAAATCTTACTTTAGCCTATCAAGGTAAGCACAGCCTCTGCCTGAGAAGAGGGACAAGCAAACGAGTTGCACTCTTGATTTACTGTGTAGGACTTAGGACTTTCTATAACTATGGTCCCTAATATGGAGTAGGATTGTACCCTCCTCCGTAGATGGAACGTGGTTGAAGCAAAGAGAGAATAGGACGGTCCTCACCAGGTTTTACCCCTCACAACCCAGAAATCTGCACCCAAAACAATACACCGTTCAGCTAGGTACCTGAACACGATGTGATGGGCTCCTGCGTGAATAGTTTGGCAGATAATACTTGATTTGAATACCTGGGCCTGATGCCACAACGGCGAAGACCTCCCCTTCTTGCAGCGTTGGCTCCATAGTTGGTCAGGTAGATGAGCCGGAATGCCACACGATGTAGGCCTAACCCCAGAAGTTAACCCACAATGGGAAATGCAAACCTGCAGCCAATCCTCAGAAGCCAAAATATATTCCAAATCAGCTTGAACGTTGAATTCTGTAATCCCTTTTCGTGACGCACAAAGGATATGCTGGGAACTTATTCAGAGAAAGGCCTCAAACATCTATTGGGGTGCTGTACTTAATCTAAGTTACTATATTGGGGAAGCCATATTAATTACTATATATACACATTATGGTTTCCTTAACGGCAACCCAGTCTAGGTGAGATAATGCCCAAGCCCGGAATCACCCAGCTCATGCTTGCCGAGGGTCAGGATTAGGGTTTTCCCAGAGGGTCCAAGTACCCAATAGTTGGGTACTTGGGATTTGGATAATAGTAATTATAGTACAGGTTTTGGGAAAGTATATGATTATTGTGTACTTGGACCCTTATGGCTTTAGTCCTCTTATAGATAGCTCTTTCAGTGTCCTTCATGCTCACACGGGTTGCTGGAAGTGTAATTGAGTAGGCTTTGCTCCCCCCAAAAATGGTTTGCGGTTGTGGGCAGGAAGCGTCTATAGACCAAACCCATTTGAATGCTCGTTCCCTCTCAGCCCTGAACCTTACCTCGTCTCACACTCTTAAGAACCTGCACCGCCATGCTTCTGAAAGTGGCCTTGCTTAGCGGTCAGACTGCTTCCGTCGACCTCCTGCCACATGAGCCTCTAGGCTTATCAGTCCCACAGTATAGCTAGGCTTGACGCGCAGGCCACCAACTACTTATGGTAGGGCGCCTCAGGCAGACCTCAAAATCGTATTTTAATTACCCAGGGGCTGTATGTCTAGAAATAATGCCTACATTGGGTCTTAATGCCTATAAGCATCACCTACATTGGGCCATTTGGAGCCCTAAGGTCATTTAGGCTCTTACGGTACGTGTGGTTGGTTACTGAGTTAGAAGAACTTCCAGCTTGAGGGGTACATGTTTTTGTCAGGTGTAACAGTAGTATATGGTACTCGTAGTTCAAACAGTAGCAACAAGATAGCAATAATAATAGTAATAATGATAATAGTAATAGTAATAGTTAGTAGGGAATGTGTGCTGGGATGCCTATAATGGTCGACATGCAATGCAAGAAGGGATTTTAAATGACCCATTCCTGCGTTCCCTGGCAATCACATTGGGGAAAGGCAAGGGTTCAGACAGGTACCACACAAGGTCCATTATCATAGGGCCCTGTACTACCCCCACCTTGACAGGCTCCCAGCCTTCGAAGTAGGCCCTGAATATCCCCTAACTATGCCTGATATTCGTGCAGAAGTGGTAGTAGAGGAGCCTATGTGTAGTTTTCCTTGGACAGGCTGTCTCAAGGACCCTCTCCAACTTAAGAGCCTCCGGCTCAGTCCGCCGACCCAGAGGCGGAGAAAGCACGAAAGCCTAAACGCGAAACCTTGAGGGTTTTCAGCGGCTGGCACGAGACCAATAGATAGGCGCAACAAGACTAGTCCAAGCT